>PVHP010003771.1:0-75585 GCA_004024765.1 Zapus hudsonius
AGAGAGAGAGAGAGAGAGAGAGAGAGAGAGAGAGAATACCAGGGCCACCACCTTGTGGGTCTGGCTTATATGGGTCCTGGGGAATTGAACCCAGGGCCATAGGCACCGGAGGCAAGTGCCTTATCCACTGAGCCATCACTCCAGCCCCACTCCAGGCTTCTTTTAACTACTTGTTAGCACAGTAGATATTTTTTCATTCTACTACCTATTTGAGTCTAAAATGTATCTTTTGTAGACAACAAATAGTTTGATCATGTTTTTAATCTATTTTGCTAATATTTGCATTATGTATGTATGTATGTATGTATGTATGTATGTATGTATGTTTGTTTGTTTGTTTGTTTGTTTGTTTTTTCAAGGTAGGGTCTTGCTCTAGCCCAGGCTGACCTGGAATTCACTATGTCGTCTCAGGGTGGCCTCAAATTCATGGTAATCCTCCTACCTCTGCCTCCCAAGTGCTGGGATTAAAGATGTTTGCTACCACACTTGGCCTATTTATTTCTTAAAAATATTTATTTGCATGTATGCATTAGTGTGTGTATGGATGTGCCAGAATTTCTGCTGCAAATGAACAGCAGATTTTGGGCCATTTTTGTGTCACACTTTATGTGGGTGGCTTGGGGCTTGAACCAGGGTTAGCAGGCTTTGCAAGCAAGTTCCTTTAACCATTGAGCCATCTCCCCAGCCCCAGTTTGTATTGTGTACTTTTACATAACTGTCTCTTTTTTTCCTGTTGTACAAATAATTACATATTAGATTCCCAGCAACAGTTATAATTATTCTTTACTCAGTTTTCTTTAAACTAATGTATTACTTTCTTATTGCTGCTTCCATAGGAAAGAATTAATGTTGCAAGCAGACTGCTTATTCTTCAAAAGGCCTCTTACAAGATTAGACTTTGTAAAATGCCTGAGAATTTAAGATTGAGGATTCCAGCCTCCCTAACTGACAGTTGATAATGGCTCATTGTAGCTACTCTGCTCGTGCAAACACATGAGTGGTGCTAGACATCTGCTTTTCTTTCTTGTGGGAGTCTGCTACTTTATTTGTGTTGACACGAGCAATTCCTACTATAAAGCACCCCAAACATGTAAAATATTTGCAGCATATATATTTATCTTTGTTATTTGTGTTAATTTTTTCTTTCTGTAGGTGCTGTTTTTATTATTAATGTGTTTGTCTTTCTACTTTTTAAAGCAGTAAGGAATGCTGATGGAAGAACCAGTTTCCTAACTTCCTAACTGTTGAGCTGGTTGCCATAATGGGTGAGTTCAAACTAAAGCACTTTTCAGTTAACAGTTAAAGAATAGCATGAGAGAGCAATGTTTCCGCTGTGTTATGATAAACCTTTTTGTTTTGTTTTGTTTTGGTTTTGGTTTTTTGTTCTCACTCTAGCCCAGGCTGACCTGGAATTCACTATGTTGTCTCAGGGTAGCCTTAAACTTATGGTGATCCTCCTACCTCTCCCTCCTGAGTGCTGGGATTAAAGTCATGTGCCATCATGCCCAGCCTGATAAACCTTTTTATAAAGACTTTTTTTTTTTTTCAAGAGGTGGTTCCATGGAGGAGGAATGGGCCAGGGGTACAAAAAGTTTGGGGATTATGATCAAAATTCATTTATGTACATGTGTAAAAATTGTCAACTAAAAGCTTAAAATTTTTGATGTAACAGATTTATGTAATATTTATGTTTATTGGGATTTTAGGGCTGTGATATTTGTTAGGCCCTGGGTTCAATCTCCAGTTTCACCAAAAGAGAAAAGATTTTCGTAGATGCATTTTTGTATTAGGTTAATATATTTTTATATTAAATTCCATGTATTTTACTTGGTATCTGATAAATACATGTTAAAATTAAAAGTTTACCTATTCTTTTAAAAATACCTAGATGACCAGCAAGCTTTGAACTCAATCATGCAAGACTTGGCTGTCCTTCATAAGGCCAGTCGGCCCGCATTATCCTTACAGGAAAACAGAAAAGCAAAGTCTTCATCTCCCAAAAAGCAGGTATTTAGCAATATCTTAATAGGCATATTTTGATGTTCTATGAATTTCTTTTAATATCCTAATCTTATAGTGGACTTTTAAAATATTTTGCTTTTATACTTTTGAATTCAATGTTTTATTTAATATATTTTCCATAAAAGTGTACATTTACCAAAGGTAGAATTTTATTTAATGTGATGGTGTTTGCTTATATTTCATCTATTCTTCTTAAGGTACTTAAGGTAGCAGTTTGTTCTGTTTTCCCAGTAGTCTCTTCTGGGTACATACAAGACTTTGATTCCTGTAAGAGAGGTAAAAAGCATGAAAAGTAGAAACACAGAACTATACCCCATTTTATTACGTTTCTCTTTGCTATGACAAAATACATGATTAAAACAACTTAAGAAAGGAATGATTTATTTTGGCTCAAGGTTGAGAGTAGAGTCCATCATGGTGAGAAAGGCGTGGAGGCAGGCACATGAGGCAGCCTGTACCTGGAAGCTGCCATCAGGAAGCAGAGAGGAATGCTGCTACTGTCCTGTCCACAAAGTTCCCACAGTTTTTTTTTTTTTTTTTTTTTTTTTTTTTACATTTCCTTTATTTTCAAGGAGGGAGGGAGGAAGAGAGAGAAAGGAAAGGAAATGAAAGAAGGAAAGAAATGTGGGCTTGCCAGGTCCTCTAGCCACTGCAAATGAATTCCAGATGCATGCACCTCTTTGCGCTTCTGGCTTTACATGGGTACTGGGGAATGGAACCTTGGTTGTTAGGCTTTGCAGGTAAGCACCTTAACTGCTGAGCCATCTCTCTAGCCCACAACTCAGCTTTTGGCAGATACCATGAATTGATTAGAACTGTACTGAAAATGAAATCTCCTTTCCCTTCTGCTCTATTAAATAAGTGATTAAGAAAACTATAATTTAGACATTCTAGAAGTTTATCTGATCTCCGAATGATTATATGGCTGATTTGTTATCTTACAGAATGATGTCCGAGTGAAATTTGAACATAGAGGAGAAAAAAGGTAAGCGCAGAAACATTTCATGTTAAGATACCTAATAAAAATGTGTGTTCTAATTAAGCATTAAAGGTTTTGAATGATGTTTTGTGGTTTAAAAATTGAAAATGGAGTAGTTCTTGGTAATATGTGACATATGCTCAGACTTAAGAAGATTTAAAAAAATTAAATTTAGCAGCCAGGAGCAATGGCTTGGCTATTAAAGGTGTTTGTTTGCAAAGCATTATGGCCAGGGTTCAATTCCCTAGTACTCATGTAAAGCCAGATGCACAAAGAGGTACATGTGTTTGGAGTGTGTTTGCAGAGGTAGGCGGCTCTGGTGCTAACATACATTCTTTCTCTCATGTACATTCTCAAATATTTTAAAAAATAAATTCAGATTGACCATTAGAAATGATTATTTTCAATATTAGAAAATAAATATGATCACTGCATAATGTAACCTTTAAATTTTACTATTTACTTTTTTCTTTTTTACTGAATGGAAATTTTGATTATTCTTAGGAGACCTCAATGCTGTGATATGTATTTTGTTGTGAAAGGTGGGTTGGAGTGATGGATGCAAATTATTTATTTAGTGGAGGTGTAAGCCTGGCCTTCTATTTGATGTCCATATGTCAGTGTAAAAGTGGTGGTGGTAGTTGACAGCAGACTTTCTAACAAGATCTCAATAGAGTTAGAGAAGATAGAATTTCATTTGTTATTAGTGTCTCATAGTAATAAAAGGTCTGATGATTTTTAGATACTTAAATGACATAGATGGATGACTTGAAGGTGTAAACACATTTCACCAGAGATACCGAAAAACAGAATATACCAGACATACCATAGAATTTTTGTTAAATCTACTTCCCTATTTGAAATTCTTCCCTGGATATTTCTCTAACCTTTTCATTTATTTACTCCTCTCTATTGAGGACTTCTCTGTCTCACCTTGAGGCAAAAAGTAATAAGCAAAGCAGATGTAGTTCTCCTTGTGGAGCTTAAGGTCTAACATGACACTCCCCAAACCACCAGGTTTTTTTTTTTTTGTTTGCTTGTTTGTTT
Source organism: Zapus hudsonius (assembly GCA_004024765.1). Classification (NCBI taxonomy): domain Eukaryota; kingdom Metazoa; phylum Chordata; class Mammalia; order Rodentia; family Dipodidae; genus Zapus; species Zapus hudsonius. The sequence goes on from PVHP010003771.1 coordinate 4,049, forward strand.
TGTTTTTTTTTCAAGGTAGGGTTTCGCTCTAGTCCAGGCTGACCTGGAATTCACTATGTAGTCTCAGGGTGGCCTTGAACTCATGGCAATCCTCCTACCTCTGCCTTCCAAGTGCTGGGATTAAAGGCATGCGCCACCACGCCCGGTGGAAGAAGATACTATAATGTCACTTCAGTAATCAGTAATTGTAATCTTTAAAAAGTGTCTTGGTGATATGCTTACATAATATACTTGTTTAAAATATTAAATTGATAAGGATACAGAAGTTAAAATTTGAATTTCCAGAGAATAACTTTGTTTTTTTCAAACATGTTCATTACATTTTGTTATGCATGTATATCACTGTTGGATTTAATCACTTTCCTCAGTGGATGTTTTACATTGGCCTTTTATAGTTACAAGCCATTTTCAGTACAAACTAAAAACTACAGAGCATTTTGAGTATTTTCTTTTTTAAAATTTTAATATAGAACAAAGAAGAGATTTTGAATTTTGAAATGAAAATTTGTACATTTAATCAAGAATAAGTATATTGTTTATGCCAAAGAAAATAAAATCTTTTAAAATCTGCCTATATAGAATCCTTCAGTTCACCAGACCAGTTACACTAGAAGATCTGAAGTCTAAGGCTAAAACCGCCTTTGGACAGTCTATGGATCTACACTACACCAACAATGAGGTAAATATGCTCCTATTTACTTTTACTTTTTGGTGTGTTCATAAAAGATACTGTTTTAGGATTGTTGTGGGTTTTTTAGTGATTAGTAAGAATGGCATATTAAATGAATAAAATGCCACAGGTGAGCTTGTAACTTCACTGATTTAAAATAGTGCTATCCCCTTGTGAAAACAATGGTAGAAGCTGCTGAGCAAGCAGTTTAATAAGAATCTGTGCTTGGAGGAAAATAGGCACAACTTGGAAATTTGTTACTTATGTGTTTTAGTTTTACTCTGTTCTTTATTGATGAACTTTTTAAAGCTTTCATGCTGTACCTGACTATAGTCAGTAGAGTTTTGGTAGTCAGACATTTTAATTAAAACAAAGAATTAGTTTAGTGCTTCTTAGGATACCTTTGGATTCTTGAGGAGCTCTGTGTGCTTGGAAACCCTTTCTAATCTTCTAACTGGACTAGCTGTTTTTTGCAGTTTGTGGGATCTTAATTATTTCAAGGGCAATTTAATTTTTTTTCTAAAAAATACTTATTTGCAGAGAGAGAGAATAAAATGAGAATGAATATGGGTGCACCAGGGCCTCTGCCCACTGAATGAACTCCAGATACATATGCCACTTACTTTGTGTATCTGGCTTTACATAGATACTGGGGAATTGAACCTGGGTTATTAGGCTTTGCAGGCAAGTGCCTTAATTGCTGAGCCATCTCTCCAGCCCCAACAATTCTTTAAAAATATTTTTATTGATTTGCAAGCAGAGGGAGGGAGAGAGGAGGGGGAGGATGAATATGGGAGTGCCAGGGCTTCTAACCACTGCAAATAAACTCCAGACCCACGTGCCACTTTGTGCATTTGGCTTTATGTGGGTAATGGGGAATTGAACCATTACTATCAGGCTTTGCATGCAAGTGCCTTTAACCACTGAACCATCTCCCCAGCCTCCTGATTTAATTTTTTATCTTTAAAAAATACTTTTTCTGGCTTAATGTTATGATTTATGACGTATATCTTCTCATGGGGCAGGTATGCCAGGATTTTAGAAGAAATTGACAGTAAATGAGTTCTTGGTATTCATAGAGTTCCTTGAAGGCAAAGCATAAAGTGTGTGGTAATGGATAAAGGAAAGGGCAGTAAGTGTGCTGCTTGTAGTGTTCATGGAGAACTAGAGGAGGTGAAGCTGGCCCCGAGACTTTGGTGTGAGAAACTGGCCCTACAGAGAATATCTGGGAAGGAATGTTACTGAAGACAGAGCAGCTTGTCTCAGTAAAGTACAATGGTGAATGATTGAGGAAGACATCTGGTGTCAACCTCTGGTCTCTATGATTATGATTTTTGGAGGCAAGAGACTGAAATTTCTTGACTGATTCTGCAGTGTTGGTATTTTTCCCATTTTATGAAAATTAAAAACTTCTCCATTTTTGTCATGCTTTCTGAAGAATTTCTGTAAGTGGTTTTGCTGTTATTTATGAATGGTCTTTGGCAGCATTGTGATAGTAGCATTAGGGTAAGATTACATTTCAGAATTGTTGCAGCCCTGAGGTTCTGTGAGAATTTGTGGCACTGAGTTAACCAGTCCAGATTCACATCACAACATGTGATCCCAAAACAAGCACAGAATCTTGGATGTTGGTTGTACTAAGAAAATCTTATAAAGGGTATTAGTTTTTTAGACTTGTGAATAAGCAAGAAAACTTATTTTATTCTACTTCTGTAAACATTTTCAATGTAATATAACTTTCTCTTTTCAAAATGCATTGTAATTCTATAAGCATCTAGTTTGTCAGAACTAAACGAACCAAGATATTTAAGCAGGAATTGTTGGGCTTGTTAACTTTGTCTCCTCTCTGTCTAATAAAGTAGGGTGTGTATTGGGGGTCAGTGTGGGCAAAGGTATAATTTCCTAACATCTTTTACAATTTTAGATTAGTAGAACACAGAAAGTTTTGTGAACTGTTTTCCTATTTAAGTATGTTAAGAAGCTAATTTTGTAAAATTTAAGTTCTCTTTAAAAGTTCTTTAAGTTGTTCTTAGACTCAATTTTAATTTCCTTTCCAGGAAAGATTTATTGATAAGCAACTACCAAAAACAAGGGAGAAAAAGATTTTATGAATGCGGTTGAAATAAATTTACCAACCAGAAAAATATTCTGTGGTTTATTTAGTATAATTTAGATGAGCAGGGACTTGTTTATGACTCTTTCTTCATTTTATAGTTTATAGTAGGTGACCCTGAGAAATTGGGAGGTCCCATCAGAATTGTAAGCAGTATAATACTGAAGATAGGAAAGAGCAGGATGTACTAATATGGTATGTAATTGATAGTGAACTGAAAATATTTTAATTAAACAGATCATTAGTTAAGGCTTATTCTATGAAAGTTAATGTTTCTTTTTTTAGAAAACATCATAGAGTAAAAGGGAAAACATTAGCCACAACTAGAAATTTTAAGTACAGAGTTAGTAAATGTAAGTAGACTATATGATGGATTTCAAATCAACCCTGGCTTATATACATACTTAGCAACCTTTTAAAATGAATTATTTTTATTTGGAGATGGGTCTTGCCATGTAGCCCTGGCTGGCCTGGTACTCATTATGTAACCTTGAATGTCCTTTAACTTGTGGCAATCCTCATGTCTCCACCTTTCTTAAAATAAGATTTTTTTAATAAAGATCTCCACAGAGTGTGACTGTGTGCTTTCCTGCAGTCTAGTGCTTACTCCAAGGCCCACTCTTTGCTGCACTCTGTGGAATGGGGGCTCTTGTCTTAGAGCCGTTTACACTGCAGAGGGCCTCAGCTCAGTAGGCCTTATGTGTAAAGGTTTCATATGCTTTTTTTATTAGAGTTGGTTAACATGTGTGACATATGTTCACTTTTACCCTGTACCTTCCAGTGAATGGAATATACTATTATTGATAGTCATCTTAAGCTGCAAAGATGACTTAAAACAATAAAATTAAAAGTTTTTTGATTTTTTAAAATTGTTATTGGGCTGGAAAGATGGCTCAGTGGTTAAAGCACTTGCCTAAAAAGCCTGATGACCCAGGTTCAATTCCCAGTACCCACGTAAAGCCATATGCACAAAGTGGTATATGTGTCTTGAGTTCATTTGCAGTGGCTGGAGGACCTTGTACACCCATTCTCTCTCTATCTGCTTCTCTCTGTGTGTGTGTCTGTCTCAAATAAATAATAAATATTTTTGAAACCCGTTATTTAAAAAAATATTTTGGGGGCTGGAGAGATGGCTCAGTGGTTAAGGTACTTGCCTGCAAGACCTAACGACTCAGGTTTGATTTCCTAGTACCCACATAAAGCCAAATGCACAGGGTGGCATGTGCATCTGAATTTCATTTTCAGTGGCTGGAGGCCCTGGTGTGCCCATTCTCTGTCTGTCTGTCTGTCTATCTTCTATCTTTCTCTCTCTGCTTGCAAATGAATATTTAATTTTTTTATTTATGCAAGGAGAGAGAGAGAGAGAGAGAGAGAGAGAGAGAGAGAGAGAGAATGGGCACACAAAGACTTTTGCCACTGCTTATAAACCTGGACAGCTGTGCCACTATGTGTATCTGGCTTTATGTGGGTACTGGGAATTGAAACTGGGTCAACAGGCTTTGTCATGAAGCACCTTTAATCTCTGAGCCATTTCTCTATCATATCATATGCTTTTCTTAAGTTGCATAAATCATACTTTTTCTTATTAACCTCTTGGATGCTTTTGTCCTTTATAACATTTTATACTTGGGATAACTAATGAAAGCAGATTCCACATTCAAGATTTCAAATCTGAGGGATAGCCGACTCTCACAGCGAACTCATTGTAGAGTGTAGTGGTCAGGTCACCAAGAACAGAGATGAACACCAAGTGAACTATAGATGGCAGGTATGTTGCTAATGGAACCTTTCCGTGCAGCTGCCACCAATGCTTGATAAACACACCAGGTGAGAGTGTACATCTGTGGTTACTGCTAGGAAAGGAACTAAGTTTTATTTATAAGGATGAAAAGTAGTACTTTATCATAAATTTTTGAGTGTATACTATACCTTGAATTTAATCATATTATGGAAATATCATAGAAAATTAATTTTTAAATACATTTACTAGAATAATACTAATAAGGCAAATGTTTAAGTACTCATATTCATTCTAAGATTTAAGTGGTAGTAGGATAGAGAAAACAACTCTATATACGTATGTATGCCACTCTTCAGACTTCCCTGATAGTAATGAAGAACAAAGTCTGAGATTTGTAATTCTCTAGTAATGGAATTGCTCATGGAAGAACCTGACCTGGTGAGATACCTACATGATTCCTCATTTTCTTTTTGTATAGTTGGTGATTCCATTAACTACCCAGGATGACTTGGACAAAGCTGTGGAGCTGCTGGACCGTAGTATTCACATGAAGAGCCTCAAGATACTACTTGTCATGAATGGAAGCTTGCCGGTATGGATCGAACTTTGTTTTCATAAGGGGTATATGAACTAGCTTGTGAAAGTCGGTATTTGAACCAGATATATTCTATAATAGTTTACATATTTTCAATATAATTGAGTGTATCTTTATATCCTCTTAATTGCTATGGTTTAATATCTCCCTAAAGCCACATAGCCATAATTACAAATTAAGGATATATTATGCATATGAAACTAATAGAGACTGGAAATTTGGGAAGAGTTATGTTAGGATTAACATGTCTTTTTAAAATTTTATTGTATTCCTGGGCTCAAGTGAGCTCCTCCTGCATCAACCTTCCAGGCAGCTAAGATAGAAACATGCTCCTGCTTCTGGCAGGATTAAGATATTTTTAGAGTAGCTTTGACAAGGCCCATCAATAATATAGAATAAATAGGTAATTTCTTATAGTGGCAAGGAGTTTATTTAAAGCCCCAAATGGGAAGAATAGCATTAATTGTCCTTTCTTTTGTAGGCTACTAATTTAGAACCATTACCATCATTAGAAGATCTGGATAGTACAGTATTTGGAGCAGAGAGGAAAAAACGGTTGTCAGTAGTAGGTGAGAAAGCTTGCATCTAAAACATGAAATGAATGACTTTATTTCCTTATCTGTTAATGTAGCATGTTCCTGAAATAGAGCCCTGCCTCTTTACACTCTATAATGTATCTTAGCTAACTACTTCTTAGTATCTGATGTCCCTGGGAAATTAATTTCATATATTGCGGGATTAGTGATACCCTGTTTAAATTCTTTGTTAATACACTGTGGGTATCTTACTGTTTAAGAAGCTTAAATTCAACCTTGAGGCATTTTTAATTCTCCAAATAGCAAAGTTAATTTCCTTGCTGACATTGATAAAATTATATAATTTTTCTCCTTGAGGTCCCACTAATAGAGATAGAAGTTCCCCTCCCCCAGGATACATTCCAGATGAACTACACCAAGTTGCCCGGAATGGGTCATTCACTAGCATCAACAGTGAAGGAGAGTTCATTCCAGAAAGCATGGACCAAGTAAGCCAAAGTTGAATGTTGTTTTTCATTTTATTTAAATATATTCTGGTCAGGATCAGTGTGATCTGGCACCTAGGGTGGAGTAAGTGCATGGCTGTGTGTTGGAGGGGTGTCCTACCTCTTTTCCAATCTCATATCTTGCGTAAGTGAAAAAAATAAGTTTTGAAAATTGGAAAATGGCCTGGGCTAGAGCAAGACCTTACCTCAAAACAACAACAACAAAACATTGGAAAATGCCCATCAGTTTTTATATTTCTTTTTTGTAATGTGTTTTATATTGCTCATCCATAAATGAGTGGATAGATTTGTTTTGTAACCCCAGGATTAGCCTTCATGTTTCATATGCATGTGTGTGCACATGTGCATGTAGGATAACCTGAGGTTCTCTGGTGCCAACTGCCTTCTGTTCCTTCCTTCCCCCCCTTCTCCTCCTTTCTTCCTACCCTCTCCTCCTCTCTCCTCTCTTCCCTCAAAAGCCATTGATCTGTGTACTTTTAACTTGATGAGGTTGATGTTAGATGAATTGTGTCTGAGAAGTTTTGTAAATAACGTGTTTATTATCAAATTGAGTCACGGTGTAACTCTCTCTCTTCCTAGATGCTGGATCCATTATCTTTAAGCAGCCCTGAAAATTCTGGCTCAGGAAGTTGTCCATCACTTGATAGTCCTTTGGATGGGTAATGTTGGTTATAGTTTTGATTTTTAGTACATGCATAAATATGCATATATCACACATAGAGTTACCAATCACTCTTGCGTGCTACATTCAGGAGAATGTAATAGATATTGTCTCTACTGATGACAGATTATGTTTCTCATGGTGTGAATAACTCTTTCCTTTTACCTCATGGGACTAAGTATCTTCATTAGTTAAGATGATGTCTGTGATGGTATTTTGAGACATTAAATTGTTCATTACTGTGTTTGGTTTTGGCTTGCTCCTTTCCTTTCTCCTTTCCCTTCCCCTTCCCCTTCCCCTCCTCCTCCTCCTCTTTTTCCTTTTCTTTCCCCCCTTCCTTCCCCCTTCTTCCCCTCCCCTTTCCTTTTCCTTATTCTTTCCCTTCCCCTTCTTCTCCTTCCCCTTCCCCCTCCCTCTCCCCTGTTCTTCCCCCTCCTTCTCCCCCTTCTTCCCCTTCCCCTTCCCTTTTTCCTTTCTTCTGTTCTGCTCTTTAGTTCTTGCTACTTAGCCCAACCTGTCCTGTAATATACCGGACTATATCTATTTCCATTCCAGGCTGGTCTTAAACTCTCCATCCTTCTGATTCATCCAGAGTGCTAAATTACAGTTGTAAGCCACCACACTTGATAGAGTTTCTTGAGTTGCTTTACCTATTTGGGATTATTTTCATTCTGGAACTGCACTGGAAATAACTTACATTCTTGGTAATTTTACGTGTTGGTTGACATTTCAGAATTTTAAGTACTTTGTTGTGCAATATCTGTTCAGAACTGTGAGCAGTAGGAAATTGCCCTTTGTGCATATGTTACACATGCACCCTCATGTTCTCAGTGGGATCTTGTTACATTCATGTGCACTTTTGTGTTCTCAGTGGGATCTTCTTACTGATAGCTGCCCTATAACACAGAATCAATATGAATATATTCACCTACTTATCTCCCCTGGGATTGCTTTATGAGAACAAATTCTGAAAAGATACTGAATACTCTTTGGGAATTCATGTTTACCTTCCTCTCCTCGACATATAGGAAACCTCTGTCTGTATCAGTGTAGAACTCAAAGAAGGCATTTAAGAAATTCAGGGAACTCCTCCATAAAAAAGAAATGTTATAGCAAATTGTCCCAGTCAGAATCAGGATGTCCTCTGAATAGATGCAGAAACCATTTTCAGAGTCTCATTTGTCAGCATTACACAGAGCTAGACTGAAGTACAACCTGTTGTTCTAGGCTGCATTTGATTAACTTAAAATCAGGCCATTTAAAAAAAAAACATTTTTCAAGTGTGTTTCAAAAAAGTGTCTTTTTTTAAAGTCACATTGATATTTGAGTAAGTTCCTTTATATACATACATATATGAACACATATACATGCAAATGCTTAAAGCTTTTTACGTTTTATTACATATCCTCTCAACTTAATGTTACATTTTCTATTTATAGAGAGAGCTATCCAAAATCACGAATGCCTAGGGCCCAGAGCTACCCAGATAATCATCAGGAGTTTTCAGGTTAGACTATCAATTCTACATATTTGAATGCTTATGTCATAGGATAATGCTTTGCCTGGTAATGGGAGGGGACGAGTAATAAAACTTTGTAAATATGATTTGCTTCTCATTATTAAAAATATTTGACTTTTTGTAACATAATTTCTTATATGTGTTAACAGACTATGATAACCCTATCTTTGAGAAATTTGGAAAAGGAGGCACATACCCAAGAAGATACCATGTTTCGTATCATCATCAAGAGTATAATGATGGTCAGTTTTTGGCAATTGGGACAATTACTGATGAACATTTTCAAGAAAAAAATAGTATAAATTTTTAGCTGGGGAGATGGCTCAGTGGATAAAGCACTTGGAGTGCAGCATGAGTACTTAAAGCCCGATGCAGTAGCATGAGCCTTTGTAATTGCAATGTACACCTATGGCGAGATAGGAGGCAGAGACAGGAGAGTTTCCCAGAAGCTCGTGGGCTAGCCTGGCAAACACAGTGAGGGAAAGACCTTGCCTCATGGTAGAGTGTGGTACTCTGCTAATGGGGCATGGAGGAAGTAGGGTTTTGCTGAGTCTGGCAGGCTTCTGGGACTGTCTCCCTCTGATAAGGAAGTTGAGGCAAAGTCCAAGGGCCCCTATAAATCTTAGCAATCCTGAAAACTCCAGCCCCCAGGCAGGCCACAGCTGTCCAATAAGATAAGCAAGCAGTTCAAAGCCTAACTTAATCCAGCTGCAATAAACAAACCTAAACAATAAGGTTACATTTCCTCTGCTGACATCACCATTCTCTCACAGATCTTGCTTCCTATGTTTTTACCTCTGACTTTTCTCTATATAAGCAACTGCTATCTATACAATAAAATGAGAATTGCCCACTGCCGCATTCTCCTGAGGGTCTCATCTCTCGTTCGGCTCACAGCTGTTCCAAGCCTCTGCTCACCCAGCCTCCGTGGGTGAACAGGGAGTTGATGCATGCTGCAACTCCCTAACTAACCCACGGACCCAGAGCTGGCCCCCAGCTGCAACTCCCTAACTAACCCACGGACCCAGAGTAGAGGGCAAGGACTGACACTTTAGGTTGTCTTCTATCACACATATATACATGGCATCCTCACACTTGGATATGCGCACACACATTTGTATATACACACAAAAAATTTTAAATAAGTACAATTTGTTAAAATCTTCTATTTGTATGATATTGTTGTAGTCAGTCACATGCTGCTGGATGAATCTCCAGACAAAGTACAGTTGAAAGTATTTATTGAAATAATAGGTCCAGTGGAAGTTTCAGAATGGTGAAAGAGGCTGGCCCCCTTTCACAAATCCAGGCAGAGAGAAGACCCCATTACTTCCAGCCAGCACACTCCCAACTCCAACCTGCAGGACCTCCAGACTTAAGCTCCAATTGCTCTTTGCATATGTATAGCTGGAATTTCACATCTACCCCAGAATTACCTTAGGGCTGTGGAAGGCCTAAAATCTAGCCTAGGTGACATCTCCTCCAGCCACAGCTGGAAAAAACTTTTACACTTTTGAATCTATTGGGGGACATTCGGTCAAATTACCACAGATATCATTAGAAATAATTTGTTCTTGAGTCACTTCATTTTCTAAAATTTGTTTAAAAACTACAAAACCTTTTTGACGGTGTGCAGCTCATCATCAAGGGTAGAGCACTTGCCTATCTTATGTAAGGCCTGAGTTCAACTCCTGACACCCCCAAAATACCAAACTTTCTGAGAAAACTGAAATAATATTGTGGCTTTATGTCACCTTACACTATTTAAATTTCCCTCCACAGGAGTAATTAATGATATTAATTAGAAAATTACTCCCTAAGGCTCTGTGGGTAAGATCTTTTGCTGTGCCAGGGCCTGATTTGCCCTGAGTTTGATTCCTCTGTGCACATGTGAAAAAAATCTGGGGATGGCCACACCTGCCTGTAACCCAGTTCTGTTAGGTGGTGAGACAGGAAAATGTCTGGGGCTTTCTGGTCAGCCAGTCCAATGGAAGGTTCAGCGAGAGACTCCTTCTCAAGGAAACAAGGTGGATGAGTGACAGGATACCAGTGTTCTCCTCTGTCCTCCACATTTGTGTACATGGGGCACGTACATCTGCACACCACACTACACACATACAAAGAAAAAGAAAATTGATCCCAAATGATGAAAATCATATATTAATTACCCCTTTAAGAAATAAAATTTGAGCCAGGTGTGGTGGCGCACGCCTTTAATCCCAGCACTCGGGAGGCAGAGGTAGGAGAATCGCTGTGAGTTCAAGGCCAGCATGAGACTCCAGTGAATTCCAGGTCAGCCTGAGCTAGAGTGAGACCCTACTTCGGGAAAAAAACAAAAAAAAAAAAAAAGCAAAAACAAAAAAAGAGGCTTTGGCTGGAGAGATGGATCAGCGGTTAAGGCACTTGGCTCCAGTGCCTAAGGCCCCCGGTTCAATTCCCCAGGACCCACATAAGCCAGACTCAAAAAAAGAGGCTTTGATTGGTTGGTCTTTTGGGGATAGGGAAGAGGGGCATGGGGGAACTGGGATAACAACTCATTGTTTGCCCATTAAATAATGTAACTCATTATGGGCAATAAAAAAAAAAAAAGAAAGAAATTGGGGCTGGAAAGGTGGCCCAGCAGTTCAGGCGCTTGACTTCAAAGCCCAACAACCTAGGTTTGATTCCCCAGTGTCCACATAAAGCCAGATGCACGAATAGGCGCATGTGTCTGGAGTTCATTTGCGATGGCTAGAGGCCCTGATGCGCTCATTCTCATTCTCATTCTCTCTCTCTCCCCCCCTGCTTGCAAATAAAAATAAATAAAATTAATGCCTGAAACTTGTCAATTTTATATTTATTTTGAAATCATTATTGGAAATAAGAACATGTTTTTAATCTTTTTATCCAAAATCAAAGTGTTTCTCCTGTGGTTTCAAGTGCACATATATGTATGCGCATTTTATCATAGATTATTTGAATTTGTATTTAGGTTTGTATCCCTCCTCCCCCCAACGTCCTACACATAGTCATTGCTACTTTAGGTTTTTGGCTGACTTGGAGTGTAAATAAATACCTGTACCATATATTACAAAGTTTAGGTATCTTAAAAGTACAGCACATTAATAAAAGAAATAATGTGATTCTGCTTTCATTTTGTAGGTCGTAAAACTTTTCCAAGAGCTAGAAGAACCCAGGGCACCAACTTCCGGTCTCCTGTGAGTTTTAGTCCTACTGATCACTCCTTAAGCACTAGTAGTGGAAGCAGTGTCTTTACCCCAGAGTACGATGACAGTCGCATACGAAGAAGGGGAAGCGACATAGACAATCCTACTTTGACTGTAATGGACATCAGCCCACCCAGCCGTTGTAAGTAATTGAAATGTCATAGTGAATAGCAGACCTTTGCAGAATTTTATGTTAGCAGGAACAAATGGCAAGTTAGTTCTCAGGATGAAATGGACTCCTCAAAAAAGATTATAGAGCCAGGTGTGGTGGTTCTCACTTTTAATTTCAGTACTAGGGAGGCAGAGATAGGAAGATCAATGTGAGTTTGAGGCCAGCCTGGGACTATAAAGTAAATTCCACGTCAGCCTGGGCTAGAGGGAGACCCTACCTTGCAGAAACAAACAAAACAAAAAAATTTATAGGGATGTTTTTAAAGGTGGCTGGGGTATCGGGTATAAGTTTGGTATTTTTTTTTTTTTTTATGATTCAGGTGAGGGATAGATGTACTCACTTTTCTTTTTTTGTTTTTTAAAAAATATTTGCAAGCAGAGAGAGAGAGAGAGAGAGAGAGAGAGAGAGAGAGAGAGAGAGAGAGAGAGAGAGAATGAGAATGAATGATTATGAATGTGGACGCCAGGGCCTGTAGCCACTGCAGACAAACTCCAGATTCATGCACCATTTTGTGCATCTAGCTTATGTGGGTACTGGAGAATTGAACCCAGGTTGTTAGACTTTGTAGGTAACTGCCTTAACCACTAAACCATTTCTCCAGCCTTGGTATTACTTTTTTAATCACTGACAATACAATTTAAGGGAGGAAGGACTGATTTTGGCTTGGTTTCAGAGGTGTAAGTCCACAGTCTTTGGGGTCTGGTGAGGCAGAAAATCATGGTTGTGGGAACATGTGATAGAGTGTACTTACTTATCTCATGGTAGACACAAAATAGAGAAGAAACTGAAGACAAGGTATAGCCTTCAGAGGCACACTCCACAGTCACCCACTTCCTCTGGTTAGGCTATATTTCCTGAGGTTACCAGAATCTCCCAAATAGTACCACCATCTGGGGATCAAGTATTTGGGGGAGGTCTTTCATATTCAAACCATAATACTAGTTAAGGAGGTGCGTTAGTTACTTTTCTTGTGGCTGTGACAAAAACGTCAATTCTGATGCATGGCTTGAAGATATGTATTCTGTCAGGGAAGGAAAGGCGTGGTAATGAGAGCATAAGGCAGCAGGTCATGCTGTGTCCACAGTCAGGAAACAGAACAGTGCTGGGACTCAACTGTCTTTCTATTTTTACTCTGTTGGGGACACCAGTCCATTGGATGGGACCACCCACATTCAGGATATCTTCTCTCCTTAGTTAAGCCTCTCTGGAAACACCCTTACAGAGACATCCAAGGGTGTTCCTTGCTAATTCTTAACCCAACAGGTTGATGATATTAACTGTCACAGAAGGCATTATATTCAAGAGACCATTGCACATTCTGAAAAAGGGGAATAGTTCATTTTTGCTGAAGTAGGGCTCTCTTAATGTGAAATGGTAGGCATAGGACTACAATGGTAAATTGCAGAATTTGAACTTTATCATATAAACAGTACCTTCAGAGATTCGTGGTCAAAAATATTGTAGCAAAGTTTGCATGAAAGTGAATTCTTTTTCGTGCTTGTGTTGTCAGACTTCACTGTTGCATTGATAATCCCCCTCACTCCATACTACTTTGAATTTTGCTTTTGGCAACTGTCTTTAAAGTGATTGAAAATAAGACGGGAAAATTTGATGTCTTGCACATACATATTTTTAGTTCATCTGTTTTTGGATCTTTACCTAGATCTAGGTTTTAGTTAGGTATTGCATTCTTTTTGCTTAAAGAATTAAATTTAACCCTCCCTCCCTCCTTTTCCCTCCTTCCCTCCTTCCCTGCTTCCTTCCTTCCCTCCTTCTAACCATGTGTCTTAAATAAAGTGCCAGGAATGATGTATAGGATCATGGAGATTGAAGTGAATAGAATTTATGCCTGAAAATATGGTTAGCTCTTTTGCCTAAACCATTCTTGTGGAGAATTGAGTCAGTGTAGTTCACAGAGGAGCCAGGTGGGTTTTTTTTTTTTTTGGGGGGGGGGTGTTGAGGTAGGGTTTCACTCTAGCTCAGGCTGACCTGAACTCACTATGTAGTCTCAGGTGGCCTTGAACTCAGTGCTGGGAATAAAGGCATGTGCCACCATGCCTGGCCGGGTTTGCATTTTGTTATTTTGGGGTTCCCTGTACACCATGGGTTTCAGATTCCTCTTGATACTCTTGGAGAGGGACTCTCAGTAGTGCCACTCTCCTTCAGCTTTTGGCCTTCCTTGTGTGTCTCTCCCCCACATTTGGTGTGGGGAGAGAGTATTGGCACACCAGGGTCTCCTGCCACTACAAACTCCAGATACATGCGCCACATTGTGCATCTGTTTTTATGTGGGCACTGAGGAATCTCTAATGCTGGCCATCAGGCTTTGAAAGCAGGCGCCTTTTACCGTTGAGCAGTCTTTAGCCACCCCTTTATTTTAAAATTTTTATTTATTGGGGTAGAGAGAGAGATGTACTTTTCAGAGGTAGGGTCTCTTTGTTCTCACTCCACTTCTTTAGCCTAGGATAGGGGAGGCAGAATGAAGTTCTCTCCTGACCTATCTATCTTTAATCTTGGGCAGGCTCCATTTTTCCAATTCTCAGAGATGGGCTTTCTCACTGATCCTATTTTCATGGAGTAGAAAAAACTCGATGGTTCGGGCCATAGGTCTCCAGCTCTCAGCCCCCAGGATTGTTTTGTTTCCTTATTCCATTCCCCTAACATGGGGTGACAGTTTGCTGCCTTGTTTCTAGCAATATAAGGCTCTTATTTTTTTGTTTTCTTTCTTTTTGTATTTTTTGTCTTTTTTCTTCTTTTTTTAAAAAAATATTATTTATTTATTTATTTGTAAGCAGAGATAGGAGAGAGACACAAAGAGAGAATGAGTGTGCCAGGGCCTCCAGATGTGTGAATTCCAGATGCATGCACCACTTTGTGCATCTGGTTTTACATGAATACTAGGGAATCAAACCAGGGTCATTAGTCTTTGCAGGCAAGCATCTTTAACCACTGAGCCATCTCTCCAGCCCTAAGGCTCTTATTTCTAGAGGAAAGGTTAAGAGGTATTTTTTACCTACCACAAAGCCATTTTCCTTCTCTTAAGCTTGATCATCAGAGAAGGCTGTCTCTGGTCCAGCCTCCAATCAGTGCAGGGAGGTAGTCCACAAGAAAGAGGCTGGGTAGATGTGACTCCATGTACACCTTCCACCAGGCTCTCCCCAGACGCACTGCTGTAGTGTCTGCCCATGCTTGTTCATAGTAGAGCTTAGTGTTCTTTACCTGTGGGGTGCTTCTTTCTCTGTGCTCCACCGTCTCTCGTTTCCCATCTCTCCTTACAGTGCCCTTTTTCTTTAGATTTTAGGATAATCAGGCACCCTGTCATATTTTTGATAAAGGTTATGATTTTGGACAGGTGTGGTGCATGCCTGTGATCCCAGCACTCAGGAGCAGAGGCAGGAGAGCATCACAAGTTTGAGGATAGCCTGGTCTACATAGAAAGTTCTAGGACAGCCAGGGTAATTACTTAATGAGAACTTGTCTCAAGCAGACTTTTAAAAAACATAATTTTGTAATTTGCCCAGACTTTTCTTGTTGGGATAGTATTGCCTTTCACATTGTAGATGGATTAAAAAACAACAACAAAAATCTAAAGCTGGGCATGGTGGTGCATGTCTTTAATCCCAGCACTGGGGAGGCAAAGGTAGGAGTATCGCCATGAGTTCGAGGCCAAGCTGAGACTACATAGTGAATTCCAGGTCAGCCTGGGCTAGAGCGAGACCCTACCTTGAAAAACCAAGTGTGTGTGTGTGTACACATGTATATTGCTACAGTAACAATGAAAAGTAGAGGTTGAGGGGATGCTTAATGGCTAAAGGCACATGTGTCTGTTGTTTACAGCAGCAAGAGAGCCTTGTACAAATAAATTAATTAAAAGATCAGAAAATAGGGCATTTTAGCCAGGCATGGTGGTGCAGGCCTTCAATCCCAGCATTTGGGATGCAGAGGTGGGAAGATTACTGTGCACTCAAGGCCAGCCTGGAACTACAACCTAGGCTGCCTCAAACAAAAACAAAATAATGAATGCATCTTACACTTGGCAGCATCTTAGCTTGAAGAAAGATGCTGTCATATTTGTAGTTTGGGAAAATCTCTTATCAAAGAAAAACGAGTAATGGGGATATAAACTTTGAGTTTAGAATTTTTAGAAGATTGACTAGACAATTTCAAAAGATGGTGATGATTATGAATGGTCATGATTTCCCTTATATGTAAGAATATTCGATTAAGGAGTCACTATGCAGCAGACTCCCTTAGTCCTTAAGGGTTCATATGTTGTCTGATAATTCCATCTTAATAAAGTGTTCTTTTTTCAGCACCACGAGCTCCAACCAACTGGAGATTGGGCAAACTGCTTGGCCAAGGAGCTTTTGGTCGAGTTTACCTTTGTTACGATGTGGATACTGGAAGAGAGTTGGCTGTGAAACAAGTTCAGTTTGACCCTGATAGCCCAGAGACCAGCAAGGTAAAAATCATTCTACTTTATACAGAAACATTTTCAGTTAAAAAGAAAGAATAAAAAGAAAAGGTAGCATATTTGATGATTAGATAAGTTAATCTACTTTATATAGTAGATATTTCCTTTTTTAGTGCTTGTTATAGTTCTAGCGTGACTCAGTGATGCTTTAACATACTATTAGAGACTTTTTAAAAGTTATTCATTTTACCCAGGCCTTTAATCCTAGTACTTGGGAAGCTGTGGTCTCCATGTAATCTCCAGGAGTTCAAGGCCAGCCTGGTTAGAGTGAGTTTAAGTTAGAAATTTAAAAATGTTCCCTTCGCAGCGAATGTTTCAGAATGAAGTCACCTTGCTAGTCCATGAGGTAAGAATGTTTGCTTTGACTAGAGTGTTGTGAAGGCTTTACACAGAGTTGTGTCTTTCAGGAAGTAAATGCACTTGAGTGTGAAATTCAATTGTTGAAAAACTTGCTACATGAGAGGATTGTTCAGTATTATGGATGTTTGAGGGATCCCCAGGAAAAAACACTTTCCATCTTTATGGAGTATATGCCAGGGGTAAGTTCATCTATCTGTTTGAAAAGAGACATTTTATTTAAAAGTAAGTTGAGGAAAGAACAAGAAGAAGCTTTGGTTATGAAATATGAACCCTAGCTATGAACATTTTTAAAGAGCTCTAAACTAGAGCTGAGTAATATTTTTTTCTGTTTTTCATCTGTCCCCTGACTTTGTATTAATGCTGAAATCATGTAAAGTAAGTTACAGATCACAGCAGTCCCATCATCAGATTTCACTAAATGCCATAAAAATGTCCGTTGTAGCTGATTTATCCAAACTAGGTTCCAGTCTAAGGACATATATCATGGTTATATTCCCTATATTCTCTTTATGTATTTATACATAAGAGACCAAGATGTTTGTTCTGCTAACAGTTTCATCTCATAGATTTTTCTAATTTGTTGCTTTAGCCCCTTTCTTTAAAAATATTGTGTGAGTGTGGGAGCACCAGGGTCTCTTGCCACTGCAACTGAACTCCAGATGTTTGCACCACTTTGTGTATCTGGTTCTATGTGGTTGGTTGGGGAATTGAACCTAGGCTGGCAGGTAAGGAGAGTCACCTCCCCAGCCCCTAGCCCTTTATTTTATATTTATGTACTGTACATATATTTTATATTTATAAACTCCAACTTAGATCTAACTCTTAAGTCACATTTTTATTCCCCCTTTTTTATCTGCTACATCATAGATGAAGTTTTGGTTTTTGTTGCATGTTGTCAGGAGACTTGGGATTTTTAGTCATTCCACTATGGCAGAGTTAAGATTGTCTATAAGATCAGGGTGGTTATGTTCTAATAAAGTCTTGGCTTTTTCCTGCAGACCAGAAAATAATCAGATAAACGGTGGTACATAGGACTTTTTAGTTCTTTTTCAACTCTAGCTGTGGCTAGAGGCAGCGATTTTATTTGGAGTTTGAAAATAAAATTGGACTTTTCTCATTCTTTATACATTTTTTTTGTTGATAAGAGCACATTTTAGTTCTAGTGATTTTCATGGTAGTTGGTATAATTACTCATTTAAAGATACTTGCAGTAGGTGAGCATGGGTACACGCCTGTGATCCCAACACTTAGGAGGTGAAGGCCAGAAGATTGCAAGCTCACAGTCAGCCTAGATGACATGGAAAACGTTGAGGAGAAAAATAGATGTATTCTCATAATTTAAAAGCATATGTTAGAAAAATGAGTTTGAGGTCTGGGGAGATGGTTCAGTGGATAAAGTGCTTGCCTCATAATCTTAAGAACTGGAATTTGGATCCTTAGCACCAGGTAGGCATAGCAGTTTGCTTAGTCTGAATGTGCTTAGGAGGCAGAAACAGGATTCGTGGGGTAGGCTGGCTAGCTAGACTAGCTGAATTAGCAAGCCCTGGGGCCAAGTGAGAATCCCTGCCTTAGAACTATCAAGAAAGACATCTGACATCAACCTCTGGCCTCCACACATGCACCTGCACACATGTACACCCATATGCTTACCCACATGTAACATGCAGAAGAAAAAGGAGTTTGCTTTATGGGTCTTTTAGGCATAGCTGCCTATATAGAGAAGATATGGGTTGTATGTTGAGTATGTGAAACAATAGCTGATAGTGTGTCCATCAGAGTCACATGAACAACGGGACTTTTCTTATCTTAGGAATAATTGTTTATAGCAACGTCATTTTTCCCTCACTGGATTTGTCACTTTTATATTTTCAAAGGTTCTGTTCCCAATGTAAGTTGGCTTTAAAACATCTTTTCTTAGAAACCAAATTGGGGGGAACCAAATTAAAAATCCTAATACTAAAGCCTTAAGATTTGGTAGTTTTATAGAAATTTGTTCTACAGAAGTAATCTAAAGAGTAGAAACTACACATTTATTTAACTGTATATTAGAAAGGGGGATATTAGTGACCTTTCCTAAGAATTATACCCTCTCCAATTATAGCCCATAGTTATGAACTAGGACTCTCTTACAGATTTAATAGCAGCATTTATTTCAAACTGTAGATTTTCCTTTTTTTTTCTCCCCTAGGGTTCAATTAAGGACCAATTAAAAGCATATGGAGCTCTGACGGAGAATGTGACTAGGAAGTACACCCGTCAGATTCTGGAGGGTGTCCACTATTTGCACAGTAATATGATTGTTCATAGAGATATCAAAGGTAAGTCATTTTACTTTCAGTACAGTTTTGTGAATGTAATGACGCAAGTGATATGATTAAAGCATTGATCATTTAAACTGACAAATCTACCTCCAAAATACCACAGGGAAATAATTCTCTAGCTTTCTCATGGACTCAGTCAGTGTCCCATTATACCTGTTGTGGTGTTCAGGCCTTCAGAAAGGAGTAGCTCCCCTGTGAGGGTTCACAGTGGATGCTCAAAGATGATGAAGGTTAGACCATGTTTTCCTACACCATGCATGGGCTTTAGAAGAGTGTGTGTGTGAGTAGGGTCTTCTGTCAGGCAGCTAGCTGGCTTTAGATTCGGGCTTCTGCCACTAACTGACTTTGGACAAGTTCCTTAATTAGTCAATACTTTTGTTCCTCATTCTTCCTTTCCTTTTATTTTTTCTTGTTCTTTTCCTCTCCTTCCCCTTCTTCCCATTTCTTTTCCTGTTTCCCTTTCTTTCCTTATTTTTGTTTTGTTTGGTTCTGACATTCTAGAGATCAAGCACAGGTATCTGCACGTGTTAGGTAGGCTCTGCCACTGAGGCACAACTCTGTTCTCTATGTTCCTTATGTTTAAGTGAGTGATAATAGAATCTATCTTGCAGGGCTCTTATAAGGATTACATGTATTTATGTATGTAATATGCTTAAAAACAAGCCTGGTGCTTAGAAAGCATTTAAACATTAGCTACAGTGATGGCATACTTAATGTTAAGATTGTATTTAAAGTTATGGAATAGATATCATTATTTAGGGAATTATTAGAGGTGGGAAGGAATGAGCCCAAGCCTGAGCTTTGATGAACTCCAGTTTGGGAAAATTCACTTTCTAAACTAAAAAACTCAGCTGGTTCCAGGGATCAGTTACAAAGTAAGAACATGAAGGAAGCAAGTAGAGGGAAGTGTACAATTGGAGAGTGCTTAAAGATGTATAAATATATTATTCATTGGTCTTCCCTGGAGCTTTAAAAAAGTTTCTTAAAAGTTTCCAGGCTTTTGTTTCTTCCTGTGGCATGGCACATCTTGACTATGTCCCTATTAGGCCAAAGAGAATATTGCTAATCAGTGTCTGGTCATAGAGTCTGATCTGTAGAGTTCTCAAGACAGATCATATACAACGAGAATTGGGCTTACTAATGACTATGAGAGGATGGGGACATGGCTCTTGATTTACCCATCTCCGGAATCTTTGTTGTTAATCTGATGCCTGATAGCTTAAAGAGCCTTGTGAAGTAGGATATGGCAGCATGCACCTGTAACCCCAGCACTGGAGAGGTGGAGACAGACAGGAGGATCCCTAGGGCTTGCTGGTTAGCTGATCCAGCCCAATCCATAAACTGTGGGTTTGATGAGGTACCTTTTATAAGGTGAAGATTGATTAATGAAGACACCTGATGTCAACCTCTGGCCTCTGCATGCACACACATGCATGCACACCACACACACATGCACATGCTAACAAAGGTGGTGGGGAAAGACTGAGAAACTGTTAGGTGTAAGAGGATCTGAGGAGATGCATTTACTAAATGGGCACAGCATCACAGGACAGATAAAGGGCATTAGGGGAAAATGAAGGAAATGAACAAAGTATGTGCTTTAGTTAGTAGTGTTCAGTATTGGTCCATTAATTATGACTAGCTAAGGGTGGCCTTGAACTTGTTATGCTGGCTAGGCTAGCTTTGATCTTTCTGCTTCAGCCTCCTGCATGTTAGGATTACAGGTGTTTGCTGCTGTGTCCTAATTTGATGTACTATATGATGTCACCACTGGAGCCTGTAGGATGCTGGCAGCTTTTATGTCTTTACAGTATTCTTTATGCCCCAAGGTGTCCATAAAAAGGTTTTAAAATTACTGCCAGATGTGGTAGACTTATGAGGATAGCTGTGAGTTTGAGGCCAGCCTGAGACTATCCAGGTCGGACTTGGATAGAGTGAGACCCTACCTCAAAAAAAAAAAAAAAACTTATAAAAATAAATGAAGGAGCTGGATAGCTTAGTAGTAGAGTGCATGCCTAGCTTGCACAAGCCCTGTGTTCAACACAGAACTACTGAAAAAATGCAAATGAAGCATTGAGCCTAGTGATGAACACTGTAATCCTAGCATTTGTGAAGTAGAAGAGGCTAGCTTGAGGTCAGCCTGGGCCATGTAGTGAGACCATCTTAAATCACCCCCTCCTATGCATATAAAGATAAATGTAAATGAAATTTGAAAACAGAAAGGTTCAATTCCCTAGTACCTATGTAAAGCCAGATGCACAAAGTGATGCAGGCATCTATAGTTCCTTTGGAGTGGCTAGAAGCCCTGGCATACCTGGATTCTCTTTTAAAATACAAGATAACTAATGTATAAGTAACAGCAGAGAGTTTGATTATGAAACTTCTGGAAGTTTCTGAGAAGTCGGTTTCCCAGGGAAATTATCTCTAGCCATGGGTTTCTTATGATGAACAGAGCCATGAACCTTGATGCTTCATGCTTAGCCTCCTTCCCCTTCCCCCCCCTCCCTCCCTCCCTCCCTCCCTCCCTCCCATCCATCCTCCCACCTCACCTGCCCTTGCCTGCCTCAGCTCTACTGTGGAGAACCTTGTTAAGGTCTGGAGCACACACAGCTGAATAATGTTCACATAGCAAATCCTTCATGAAAAGCAAAGGAGATTGTCTGACTGACTGATAGGATGCTGAAAAAGGACCCGTGTCCTCATTTGGGGGACAGATTAGAATCTTCTAAATAATTCTTTGACACCTACCTTTTATACTATATTCTAGATTGCCAATGAATGCAATGAAATGAGCCTGTTTCTTATTTTTAGGAGCAAATATCTTGCGGGATTCAACAGGCAATGTCAAACTAGGAGATTTTGGGGCCAGCAAAAGGCTTCAGACCATCTGTCTCTCGGGCACAGGGATGAAGTCTGTCACTGGCACACCATACTGGATGAGCCCTGAAGTCATCAGTGGAGAAGGCTATGGCAGAAAAGCAGATATCTGGTGGGTTTTGATGTGAGATTTGCCGGTAAACTTGGTATTTTTTTACCAGTGTTTAAAAGCACTGAGCTAGATTTAACTTCCCTTGTGTACTTTTTAAATAGGATGTATGAATTGTAAGGATTAGTGCCTTTTTTTTTGGTTTTTTTTTTTGTTTGTTTTTTTGAGGTAGGGTCTCACTCTAGCCCAGGCTGACCTGGAATTCACTATGTAGTCTCAGGGTGGCCTTGAACTCACAGTGATCCTCCTCCCTCTGCCTCCCAAGAGCTGGGATTAAAGGCGGGAGCCACCACGCCCGGTTTAGTGCCATTTTAAGTATGCCTTCATGAGACTCAAAATGACTAAATATTTGAGTCTCTGTACCCATCTTCCCATCTGTGGGAGGGATTTTGTTTTAAGAAACCTCAACATTAGGAAGTGGTCTTACTTCCCTGCAGAACTTTAAAAGTACTCTTACCAGGCATGGTGGCACATGTACTTTGATTCTAGCACTTGGAAGGCAGAGGGGGGGGAGGATTGTGGTGAGTTCAAGGCCAGCCTGAGACTACATAATGAATTCCAGGTCAACCTGGGCTAGAGTGAGATCCTACCTCGAAAACAAAACAAACAAAAAAGTACTCTCAGTTTTTAATATCTTTTTTTTAATGAACAGATCTTTTTAATCACAAAGGTATATGTACATATCTGATGAGATAGTAGTGGCTACATGAATGAGATATGATTGAGGCTGCAAATAAGGATTGGTGTGCAGAGCATCCCACTGACCACCACCATCAGCACCAAATGCGCATGAGCACAACACACACCCATGAAACTTCACCTCAAGCAGGGAAATTCACATAAAGTAAATCCTTAAAACCATGCAGTGAAGCGTTGCAGTTCTAAATGAATCATCATTTCTAGATTTTCATGTGCTTTAAAGAACTTTTATTTTCCACAGTATCTCAGTTGTGTTTTGAGTACAGTCTAAACTTTTCCAAGTATCTCAAATATGTAATAATTTATACATATGTTGATAATTACTTTATAAAAATAAAGTCTGGGCTGGGGAAATGGCTCCATGGTTAAAGGCACTTGCTTACAAAGCCTCCTGGCCTGGTTTCCATTCTCCAGTACCCATGTAAAAGTAGGTGTACAAAGTGGCACATGCATCTGGAGTTCGTTTTCAGCAGGAAGAGGCCTTGGTGTACCCATTCTGTCTCCTTTCTCTCAAAAATTTTTTAAAAACTTAACTGTGGGGTACATAGCGGGGGCATATGTGATGTTTCCTGTTGCCCTTGAGATTTCACATTATGCTAAGCTCTTTTGTCTTTTGGAGCTCTGTATTCTGAATGATTTTTTTAATGTGCCTCAAGCCTTCTAGGTAAGGAGGAGCAGGTGTTGTGCTGGCGCCTGTGACTTACTGTACCTGGCCATGGAAGGAGCTGTGTGTTTATCACAGCTTAAAATTCAATTCATAAATTGCTTAATAATTTTAAGGGTTTGTTTTTTCAAGGTAAGGTCTCACTCTAGCTCAGGCTAACCTGGAATTCACTATGTAGTCTCAGGGTGACTTCAAACTCATGGCAATCCTTCTACCTCTGCCTCCCTAGTGCTGGGATTAAAGGCATACACCAACATGCTTGGCAATTTTAATTAAGAACATAAGGGCCATTTCTTGCTTTCCTCCCAGGAAAAAAATTATGGTAGACATCCATTTTAGGTACTTAAAGGCAAGCAGTTTATAACGCTTATTTTCTTTATAAGATAAAGACACAAAGTAATTATATCAAGTTAGAAAATGATACAAAAATCATATTTTTTGCCTAACTGTAGGATGTTGTGATAATAGTTCAATTATGGGCTGGAGAGATGGCTCAGCGGTTAAGACACTTGCCTCCAGTGCCTAAGGCCCCTGGTTCAATTCCCCAGTACCCACATATGCCAGACCCACAAGGTGGTTGGTGGCCCTGGTGCGTTCTCTCTCTCTCTCTCTCTCTTTCTCTCTCTCTCTCTCTCTCTCTCTCTTTCTCTCTCTCTCTCTGTATCTCTCTACTTGAAAAATGAATAAGTAAAGCATTTTTAAAAATCCACATTGAAAAAAAATAGTTCGATTATGGTATGTATTCACTGATTCTTTTTTTTGTGTGTATATGGTATTGGGAATAGAACCCCTTCCAGATACTAGGCAAGTGCTCTACCACTGACCTGTATCCTCAGCACTTCGTTGATCTTCATGTTTAAATTAAAGCTTATATAATTATAACACTTGTATGAAAATTAAATTTTTAATTTTTTTTTGAGGTAGGGTCTCATTCTAGCTCAGGCTGATCTGGAACTCACTGTTGTCTCAGGGTGGCCTCAAACTCACAGCGATCCTCCTACCTCTGTTGGGATTAAAGGTGTGCACCACCACACCTGGCTTTGAAACTAAATTTAGCATTAAGAAATACTTAAATATATGCAGACTTCACTCCTGTTTCTCATTTTTTGGCTAACCAGCTTGCTTCCTGGTGTTACTGCTTGTCTAATATATTTCTTTTTATTTCTTTTTAGGAGTGTAGCATGTACTGTGGTAGAAATGCTAACTGAAAAGCCACCGTGGGCTGAATTTGAAGCCATGGCTGCCATCTTTAAAATTGCCACTCAGCCAACAAACCCAAAGCTGCCGCCTCATATCTCGGACCAAACTCGAGACTTCCTCAAGCGGATTTTTGTGGAGGCCAAGCTGAGGCCTTCGGCTGATGAACTCCTGCGGCACGTGTTTGTGCATTATCATTAGCAGCGAGCCTCTCCTGTGCCTGCAGCAGCCCTGGCCGCCAGTTCACCTTCTCTCTGACTGCACTTTCCTTTTGTACGAAAAGAGAGATGGGAGAAAAGACAAGAGGGAAATAATTTCTCTTGATTCTTAGTTAAATTTGTTTCATAATAGTAATAACCTAAATTTTTTATATTTAATCTTTTTCCCTTAAAAGAACTTGAAACAACTTTTTTTTTAAATTTTTTATAATGTGCTGATATGGTTCAGAGATATAAAAGCACTTTAGTACATAGTCACTCTTTTTAGTACAAACAAATCATTTGAAATACCTAAAGATTGTAGTCCTTCTCTGTATCACTGACATTGGTGGTGATAGGGAGACATGGGAGACAAGAAAATGGTGTACAATTTGTAGTTCTCAGTGATGGTATTTCAAAAGATCCTCATTTGTGGGGTTAAACCTAAACTTGAGTTTAGGGTAGGTACTCAACTTAAAGAATATAGGTTCCTTCTTATATCTGTATTCTTTAGATCCTAACCTCTGTCTACCAAGCCTTTTTTGCTCAGTAGGAATCTTGAATAGAAAATATGATTCTCTAAGAGGTATGTTTATTTGTTAATCTTAAGCAGTATAATAAGGAATACACAGTAATAGATCCATGTTACTGGAATCTATGAACCTTGAGGAATAGCTTTCTGCTTTAAAAAAATACTGTATTTGGAAGCAAATATGAGAACTCAGTGAGTAAATCCAACTAAAAGACAAAAGGAGATTGCTCTCATTAAATAATGCGAGCAATAGAAGAGACCACATCTGCCAGTAAACAAAAACAATGGAAAAAAGAACCAAATGTTGTTTAATGTGTTTTAAATGATGTTCATTATTTGAGGGGGAAAGTCCAAAAACCAAGAGAATTGAGAAATAATAAAAATTGTATATACTATCTTCCTATTTCTAATCATGACTTCTTTCAGCAGTCTTCAGGAGCTAAGACTCAGCTTGAGTACTCATGTGTTGAAGCCAGTGTCTTGGGATGAAGCCCCTGCTCTTGGGATCCTAGCATTCCCAGGCACCAAAGAAGATCATCATGTAAGACAGTGCAACTGTCAGGGGTGGTGGTATTTCGCTTCTCTTGGCATGTGGCAGTGCCTTTGTCACTTTGTCAGGGAAGGTACTCCTAGCAACTAGTGGGTAGAGGCTGGTGTGCTGCTAAGTAGACCACAGTTCACCAAGTCCACCCTCGTAGAACTATCCTGTCTAAATGTCAAAAGTGCCTAGGTTGAGAAGCCTTAGTAAAGGCTGGTCCCATAAACTAAGAGCAGACACTTAAAAAGCAATAAATGCAAAAAGTGAATTTCAGAAAGAAAAAGTATACTGCAGATGAGGGTTTCTTACGCAATACTGGGTGAATGGTCTCAACACATAGCAAGTAACAGTTCTTTACCAGTTGCAGAGAGCACCTAAAAATACCAAGTCTTTTGAACTCAGCATCTATGTATATTTCATAACTGTCAGCTCATTATTTTGGGTCAAAACAGCATATCCAATGGTTAAACACTGCCAAATATTTCCAGCGTAGGATAGCTACTAAGATCAAGGTCATTAATGAGAAGATATACCTGGGAAAGGTCCCACACTGTTTCCATGGGGACATGCTACTGAAAAACATGAGGATGTCAGCAATTTGGCCACCTGCAAAATTTTCAACATATTAAATCAAGTGCTAAATACTTTAAAGGCCTAGAAAGTAATAGAGGCCTAAATGTGATGTCCTTCATGGGACTCAAGGAGCCAAGGTAGTCTGACTTTTGCTACATGTCTATCTAGGGACTCTCAGGTACCATTTGTGAATTTTTTTACATCTGGACTTACTAGATCAAGCAAGTTCCTACCTGGAACTCCCTATGATAATAATTGCAATTCCGCTAGCTAATCTGAGAGTCAAAGCACAGAATGAGTTAATCCTCCATATTCTGAAAATCAAAAGAAGCCCCATGCAAAGAACAAGAATCGGGTGCCTCCACCGTAGCAGATCAGCTGCTAGTCCATGCTAGAAACGAAATCCTCTAGTGTGTGGATCTATTCTAATTTGTTGTCTTTCATGGGTGAAGACCTCTCTTACTTGAGCAAGATCATGCATGGTGTCTGGACCAGTGGCCTTTCCTTCGCTTCTTTGCCTTGTGTGGTTGTAGTTTCCCTCCGTCAGAGTAGCCAGCAGTACAACAGAGGCCATGCTCTGCGGAGACAACACTCAGAGCATACCGTTAGCTTTTCCTGTCTCCTTTTTTGTTCATAAATTCTATAGAAAAAGAAGGCATTTGAAAAACAACTATTACTTGAATGTTGCTGAAGACTACCTTTGCTTTGTAGAAAAATGCAATTAGTTTCAGGAAAGGAAGGTTCTTTGTGTAAAGCCTTTTAAAACAGGCTAATAGTTTACAGAGTTACTATATAGAAAGTGATGCAAATTTATTTCAAATAAGTTGTGAAGGTACCAAGACCATAACACACACACACACACACACACACACACACACACACACACACACGAACAAAAATCCTAAAAATTTTGGAGTAGGGGGCATTAAAGACCAAAAATAAATTTAAAAAGAAATTTTTGAAAAGTTGTTATCAAATGAAGTTAAATATTACACTCCATTTTTCTTTCTAATAATGGTGTGAATCAAGTGAAATTTGAACTTTTAAAAATATAGATGTATCTTGTTTAAATGTACAAAACTGATTCTTTGGTACTGTAATGTTTCCTTGCTGAGGCTGGAAAGTGGCCAGACTGCTGACTTTGTGCCTTTCACATGCATTCTGCCGGGACAGTGGCAGATTTGGTGCTGGAGAAGATTCACTAGCAGTCTTACATGTGCTTTTCAGGAAGTACCGTTCCACTCGGGCCTTGAGACACTCAGAGTGGCATGACTTAGACTGGAGCAAATAGAAGAGCTCCCACGTGGCAAACATGGAGGTCTGTTGGCTAGAGGGGGGACAGCTATCATAATGACTAATGGGAATCTTGATGGATTGGTAATTCTTTAAAATGTATTTAAAGGCATGCCGAATGAACATCTTGAAATTTTTACCACTACTTTGTTTACAAAACGTTTCTAACTTTAAGAATGACTTAAGACAGAAATTTCAGAATGACTTGGCCTTAGAAAATTTTAATAGACACAGTCATCCATGTCTAATATATATAGTCAATTGAGTATCTATGCTCATGCTGAGTTACAAAAGAAAAAAACACTCATTCAGAATAAATTAAATGGGCTTTCACTTTACCTTATACCCAATAGAAATTACATAACAAGTGTGGAAGTGTGTTCGGAGAGTAACTTTCTACCCCTGAGCATTGACAGAGGTTAGGGCTGATCTGTACTTCAACTCTGAAGGTCGGCAGGCTTGCCCAGCCTTATGCAGACTCCTTGGCCCATGGCAGAGTTTATGCTGCCCATTTCATTTGGGCTCTAGGAACCCATAGTTTGATATCAGTTCAGCTGGAGTCAATCAAATAGAGAAATCTGTTTTCTTGATTTTTTTTTTTTTTTTGAGACAAGTCCTTACTATGTTCCAGGTTGGCCTGAAACTTGCATTGCTCCTGCCTCCACCTCCCAAGTCATGTGCGATCACACCCAGTTTGCCTATTTTCTTTAAAATAGTAGAGTGAATAGTTTTCATTTGCTTAATTAATAATTGCAACTTACCATGTCAGATACTACATGGACTCTTTTAGCAAAGCACAGTGTCTAGTAGGAATATGAGCAAACAATTTGTGGCAGACTCTTCTGAAAATGTAGCAGTGATGTTTGAAATATTGGGATTTTAAAAAATGAATTAAAGAGAAAACACAGTATCATAGGCTTCCCTTCTAACCCAACTATTTCTTTTAAAGAAAAAAAATAATTTATTTTGGTTTGAGGTATAGAAATACCCAAAATGTTTGATAGAAGTTCAACTCTACCAAATGTTATTTATGCTACGATCTGGACAATTTATTGAGACCATATTATTTTATCATTAAATTTGGCATTTATTTTAATGTAATGTTCATGTTTATTTGAAATTTAACATTGGTTAAATGTCAATGAAAAGAAATTTATTTTCAGTAGTGCCTTTTTCTCTATATGCCTTAATTTTATTTTATATTTCTAATTGAAGTTACCCAACAAAAATGAAGATTTTTCCAAAATCAGTAGGCTTTAAGAGTTCATCTGGCCTTATTTGTTTCTTAATGCTTACTTCCTCTTCCTACCATTTCTACCTCTTTTTTTTAACTGTTGGGAGAGAAACATTAGCATTTATCTGTGACTGTAGTCTCCACTAGACATGAATTCTTAAAATGAGCATAGAAAGGTATTCTCAGTCTAAAACATACAGTAAATTGTTTTCTGGGTTGATTACTTGATTTTCCATTTCATTGGCACTGTCCAAGTTCTTGGTGTATCATGGTTCAGTTAGGAGTTCCATAGCTACCTGGTGTGGTGGCTTTTGCCCTAAATAGGTCCTTTAGATGGCTTGCCAGTGTTGAGGTAATGAGACATAGGGCAATGAGCAAGGAACCAAGTGACAGTGAAGAGAATTCGAATCTTGAGTTTTTAACTAACATTCTGACTAATACTCTTGCTTACTCTTCTGTGAAGCGTGTGTGTGTGTGGGTGTGTGTGTGTGGGTGTATGTTGTTTGGAGTTGGGACAGGTGAAGAAAGCTGTGTTGTCTTAGTAGATCAGTCTTTGTTCTTGAAGAACATCTGAAAAACCCATGACCTACTGGTGTGGGATGGAGGGATCCTCCTCAAGTAGGGCACCAGGACATTTTCCCTGAGTAGCTAGTGCACATGATTGTTAATAATGGTATTTATTGTGAATTGCCAAGTGCTTAGTTGCTAAAAGTAGACAAAAATTCAATGTGTGTGTTTGTGTGTGTGTAAAAATGAGCTTAGATATAATTCTTAAATAGGAAGTAATTGATCTTAGATATTTCATGAACGTTTAAATAGAAATTCTGCCAGGCATCATTTAACAAGCTTCCTTAGCTTACCAAGTATTCAGAAGGACATTCTCTTTTATACCTCTTCTGGTTGGCTGGGGAAGGGGTGCTGTGAAGCTGCTGTTTTCTATGTCATGGTCATCTTTACTGCTGCTTGATTTCTGCCGTGGTCTGGACAGGGTGTCCTAATAGGTGTGGGCAGTCGGGGCTCTCTGTCTCTCCATTCTCACCCTCCAGAGCTCAAGGAGCCTGGGGCGTCTCTATTTTCAGAAGTAGTGAGAGTGGTCAAGGTTGAGCTTCAGAAAGGCAAGGAATAATCATAGCTATGTGAAGAAAGGAATAAACTGTATCCATTGCCTGTACAGTCTCATACTTCATGGTGTTTTTCATAATTGTGTATTTTTAATTGCCAGTCATGGTATTTTTGTTGATAGCAAAGGCGTTAAACAGCTGAATGCTCTTAGTCCCTTTGTCCAATGACTTTTTGTTTGTATCACAGTCTGTATTCTCAGTCACTTTAAACCAAAGCTTTTATATTCCCTGCACACATAGCCAAAATGGTTAGCCCTATTACATTTGCCCACTGGTAAGCAAATAGTGTATAAACAGTGAAGCAGGTACCTAGTAGATTTGTAACCCTATCTATCCTATCCTTCAAGGAAAAGGACAGGTGCTCAGTGTTTGCATTTAGACATGCACAATTTACTGCAGCTATTATGGAGCTACATAGATCATACAGATTTAAGCTTGTGTGTGCCAACCTTAATGCCGCTTGACCACTGATGCATGTGAGTTCATATTGACGTCTGATGCCTCAGGTCGGTGGCATATTTTCTTCCTAGTGTCTTAACAGTTATGAGCTTGTGTTTGACTTGAGGGGCATTTCAACAATGCTGTGAAGAAAAGTATGTTATGGGCTAATGTCTGCTTTGTGCCATAGACATTTTTGAACATAAGGAAGCATCTGCTTTTTTAGTTTAAAATGTGCAGAATATGCCCCATCTAAGAATTTTGGAATCTTTTAATGCCAGTTGAGAAGAGTAAAATTAATGACTATCTTGAAAAAGCACTTTTGTGTTTATTTATTTGTATTTTTTAGACCTTTTTTTAAAAAAAAAACAAACGTAACTAATGATGGTTTTAGCATTGCATTACTAGGAAAGGGAAGGGTAAGTAACTACATGTTTAGCTCTATTACTTAGACTCCAGTAGTGACTTGACAAGTTCTCACTTTCCAAAGACTTTTTCCACCTGGAATAAAGAGAGCAGGCTTGTAGAAAGGCATATGGACAAGAGAGTGAGCCAGAGCCCTGCAGTAAACCCTTGTCAGTTAAAAGTCATGTCTAGAGACGAGAAGACTTCTTTAAAGACAAACACTTGTTTTAATAACTAGTAAGTAAAAAGTTTACATTTCTTCTATTGCTGTTGGTTTTTAAATTTGCTACCCTGCATTCTGAAATATCCTAAAAGAGTTAATACCAAAAATACTTTTAATGTCTGACATCTCTTATATTTCATATGGTTGTTTTTATTCATTGTAAATAAAAATAAACTTGGATAAATTTGAAAATAAACCTTTAACTTGCAAACTATGATTATCAGTTTGTAAAATTAAACCCTTTTAATGTACATTTTAAAATGTATCCATTAAATTCTCTATTTAATGTAATAGTTTCAGTAAATGTTTTTAATCTCAGTTGAATGCTGGGCAGTTTATAATTATGTACAAAGATATTTTTTGTTTCTTATTGAGGTTGACTTTTTTGCACATTTTTGGAAATGTTTAATTTGTACACTGATTTACTCTGACCAGTAATTGTTGAGTGTATGAGCATTGTGAATGCGTGCATTGAGCTACTGTCTGTGTCTCTGTGTGAGTGTCTTTCCAGGTGTAGCCCTTGGGTGCCACACTGCTGTGACTGACCTAAATGGATCTTGCTTGTACAAAGTTACCTGACTATAGTTCTGTCTTCGTTGAAGAACTCAGGAGTTCAATATTGCTTTCTAATTTTGTAATGTATTCTGAAATCAGTTACTAAATTGAAAGTATTCTTTGTAACTCTGTGTATCAAAGGATTATGTTTGTGTGATGTCTTCTTTCTGTCTGTAGGAACATGTATATATCCAAGTAAATTCTTATTTTCATTTCATTTCTATACTTTTATGAACTTGTTTTATAAGGGTACTATTTAGTTAGGGTAATTAAATATATATAAAAGCTTTCTGAGAGGTTATTTACTATATTGGATATATTTTCAGCTGGCTGATCAAAATTATTTTTTTAATTTTGTTTTTTAACCATTCAAGATGCATTTGTATTTCCATAATTGGATGCAGATTTTATTGTATAATTAAATCACTTGTGCAAGAAAAAGCATTGAAGAGGAAGGGGGAGAATTAAAGCAGTAGCAAAACACACTGTCCATTGACTTGACCTTTGACTTCTCAGAGCTATAAAAACTGAATTGTCTCAAAGAAATTTTGAGATTTTTATTATGTCCAGTTGCTTTTGGCCTGTCCTAATATTGTTTTTGGTTCCTTTACCTCAAAAGTTTTAAAACTTCAGTTTTTACCTTTACTGGGCAAAATCAGACTGGGTTTACCAAACACCACATTGGCATATTGTGATTCTCTGTAATTAACTGAATTGGGTTAGGACTGTCCACACATACACTGTTGTGTCTTTACACTGTACTGTGTGTTTTAAGCAACTGGCAGAAAAAGAATTGGAAATTAGGTTTCCAATGTGACAATGTTACTGTATTTACTGAAGACCTTGTTTTGAATATGTGGTATCATGTAAAATTATGTGTTAGGAATAAAGTCCACTGTTGAAGTGAATATCACTAAACTTATTTGTTGAGCAGAACCCATGGGATTAGAATCTACCAGAAGCCAGACACAGTGTGGTTGGTATGTGCCACATTTCACATACATTTTGAGTTTGTGTTGTTCTTTCAAAATTGTGCATGTAAAAAATGTATAAAATTCCTGAGTTTTACAATTTCTATGTACTTGTTTTTTTCCTTGCTGATAAATAGCTTTTTAAAAAAATTAATATAAAAGAAACCATGTTTATATTTTGTTAGTGATCAATGACTTTGTTTATATGGCAGTTTGTATATTGTTGACACATCTTTGTTTCGCGTTATGCATGAAGGCCTGCAGTAACTAGCACAGTGACACACACTGTCTCTTACTTGTTCATTTTTTGGAAAGTTGTGGTGCAGAGGCTCACTCTAACCCAGACTATGAAATGAATAGAAACGAATGGCACTTTGAGTGTTAATAAAGCTGGTATTTATTTCCACTGTGACTGGTTTGTCTTAGTATGTTCTTGGACACAGTATAATTATAAATGTCCCCTCTTGCCAGCCAATAACAGATTAACTTGGAAACACTGAAACTCAATTGAATCTTCTCAGTATTTAAACCTGTAATGTTCTTGCAATTTGCTTTAGTGGATCTTTGCATGGACATCATTACTTGAGGCCTAATGACACACACCTGTCATCCAAACACTTCAAAGGCTGAATCAGGAAAATGGCTACAAGTTCAAGGCCAGCCTGGGCTACAGAGTGAGATCCTGTCTGGAAACAACAACAAAGAAATCCACAAAGCCTTTTGTCAGAATAGTCTCTTACAAAATATAGGAGAGAATTTAAATTAATGCTAATAACGAGGGCAACTGAATACAAGCCCAGACCCTAAGGATCTTGAATATCCTGTAACCCAGGAATTTTATAATGTAGAGTGAATCCTGTGGAAATGCTTGTGAATGTGATAAGATATATACGTAATAAGCCCAAAGTTGAAATGTCAAATGGGACTGTCCTAACAAAATACACAACAAACTCAATGTCCCTCAGTTCTGGAGTCTACAAGTCTGAAAGGTGTCAGCCAGGCCACAGTCCCCTAAACCTGTAAGGGAATCCCTATCCTGTGAAACACTGTCATGAAGATTAAGCAATTTTTCTCATCACTTCTTTTAAGGCATATCAGGCTTGGCAGAAGAGCTTTCAAAAAGGTCTGTGTTGGGTTGGGGAGATGACTCAGCAGTTAAGACGCTTGTCTACAAAGCCTAACAACCCAGGTTCAATTCCCCAGTTATCCACATAAAGCCACATGCACAAAGTGGCACATGCACCTGGAGTTGCGGAGGCCCTGGTGTGCCCATCCTCCCTCTTTCCCTCCCTCCCCCCTGCCCCCATCTGCTTGCAATTAAATACCCACGTTTAACTCAGGATTTGTTTTTCAGAATTTTTCTTAAGGAAATCCAGGAGTTCTGGGTAAAATGGTGGACTAGAAGCTGCTTTTGTGAGCTGGTGAAGGGGAGATTCCCCAAGGAAAAAAACTACGGAAGAAATAGAGAAAAAGCTTTGGAAATCCACAAAGCATACGGAAAATACTGGAAAAGAACAAAAAGTGCACAGTGTTAACCTTCCCTAGAACACAGTGATTTATGTGATAACCTTCCCTAGAATACATTATGTTAATAGTTGCTCAGGTCAGAAATCCTGAAATCATCCTTTTCCAGTTTCCAAATTAGCAAATCCTCCATTTCACCTTATCACCTTTCCTCACTTATACCTTAGAGGTAAAGCCTGGTAAAGCCTTTGGTTTCTCAACCAGAGTGAGAAAATATCTACCCCTGACCTTGTAAAGTAGAGTGATCCTTTAATGCTAAGTAAAACTCTCATTTAAAAAAAAACTTGTAGAGAAGGGGAGAGAGTGAATGTGGGTGTACCAGAGCCTCCTGCCACTGCAAACAAACTCCAGATGAGTGTGCCCCTTTGTGCATCTAACCTTATGTGGGGACTGACTGGGGAATCAAACCCAAGCTGTCGGGCTTTGCAAGCAAGCACTTTTAATGGCTGAGCCATCCCTAAACTCATTTTTATCTGCTCAAAACTCTCGTGGCTTCCAATTCAGCTTCATCAATGGCTCTCAAAGTTGTGCATCTAGACTCTCCTGGAGGGTAGGGCTGGGGAGATGGCTCAGCAGTTAAAGGCTCTTGCTTGCAAAACCTAATGGCTCGGGTACAGCTCTCTAGTACCCATGTAAGGCCAAATGCACAAAGTGGCGCATGCATCTGGAGTTCGTTCACAGCTCCAGGAGGCTCTGTTGCTCCCATACTCCTTCTACTTGCCTCTTTTTCTGTCTCAAATAGATTAAAAAAAAAAAAATCTCCAGGAGGGTAACTTCATCAGACCTCTCTTCCAAGGTGTAGGGTGTACATTTGCATTTGTAACCCATTTTAATCGGTTTCTGTAAGATAATGCAGCCAGGCCACCCTGCATTGAGAATCCCTGCTCTGCTAAATCTGCTTGGTGCCCTTCACCTCTAAACCACTGCTGGGGTTTGTGTAGGACTCATTGTATTCTCTGCCTTGGTGTCAACATAGAACACTGTCTTTAATAACCATTTCATTCCTAAATTTTATTTTTTGGGGGGGACACCTTCAGATAATCTCTGAAGCAGCAGCACCACTGGTTCTGAGTCAGCTTGGGACATGGAGCAAAATTTCCTGAAAGTAAAACAAGAAAGGCTGAGGAGGTCGATATTCTAGCAGCGCTTGCTTATAGCACGTGTGAGGCTGTGGGTTCGACATTTCTCACGCACGCTTTGGCACTTTACCTCTAGAGGCCGTGACGTTCGGGGACTGGAGGGAAGAGCTGCTTGCCTTGCCACAGATCCATTTCCTATGTGGACCTGGCGCTGGTAGGTAGGCCTGTTCTCCCACCGCTTGCGTGCAAGGCACGCTACCACATTCAGTGCTCGCTGTCCACCTGCAAGCATGCAGGGATGGTCTCTGTTCAGGCCCGTCCAGGGGTCAGAGGTGCCCTTGTGATCTCCACAGGAAGTTCATTTCCTCCAGGCACTCAACCTGAGCGATCTGGGCTTGTAAGGACAGGTCTGGCTGACTGTCCAATTTCTTGGGTCTTCAGAAAAATAAAAGCATTTCCTTCCAAATCCAATCCCCTCTCGCGGGTAGTGTCATAGAGAGGGCTCTCTAGGACAGGGCTACAGAGGGGATCCAGGAAAGCACGCAGGGAGAGAGAAAAAGAGAGAGGAGAGAGAGAGAGAAAGAGAGAGAGAGAGAGAGAGAGAGAGAGAGAGAGATATGCGTCCAGACACGCGTCACTTCGTGCGTCTGGTTTTACGAGGGCCCTGGGGAATCGAACCAGAAGCCGCGGGGGCCTTTCTCCACTTGAGAGGCCCTCTGGTCCGGCCACTCCTTCAGAGCAGCAGACACTGCGCTCATTTCCCACATCTCCCCTTGGAGATTTACATCTTACGCCGCTAGCGCGAGAGACTCCTGAACTACAGCGGAAAGACCGCGCAGGCGCAGCTCGACCCCGCCCACGGACCCGGGATCCACAGGCGGGACTTCCGGCGTCGCGCTCGCAGGGTTTCCGGTGCAGACCGGAAGTGCCTCTGCGGCGGGTGCGTAGCGCGCGCGTCGCCGGCTGCCGGGTGCCGTGACTGCCATGGGCAAGAGGGACCGGGCTGACCGCGGTGAGAGGGACCCGCCGGACCGGGGCCGGGGTGGGGGGGGAGGGGAGGCGGCGGGGCCGGCGCGCATGCGCACGGCGAGCGGGCGGAGGGACTCCGCGGGGCTCACCTCCGGGTGCGTCCCGCAGACAAGAAGAAGTCCAAGAAGAGGCACCACGAAGACGAGGACGACGATGAGGACGAAGCGCCCGGCTACGACTCGCAGGAGGCGGTGCCCTCGGCCGCCGGGAAGCAGGTGGACGAGTCCGGCACCAAAGTGGATGAATATGGAGCCAAGGACTACAGGCTGCAGATGCCGCTGAAGGACGACCATGCTTCCAGACCCCTCTGGGTGGTAAGAAGGATGGCCGCCGAGAGTTTGGCATTGTCAGATGCCCCCCGTCCCCCACCGCCCCCAAATACGTAGGTAGATCCTTCCGCAGCTGCTGGGTTCCCCATCTCTGACCCTCACTTCCGCTGACGCAGACCATCCCCAGCCGTAGCCCCTTCGGGAAACCAGCTTTGCTCGACCACTATCGCACGTGTTACGTCACGACGCACTCATTCTTTGAATGAATGGGAGACTTATTTGTTAGTTTGACTTAAAACAATTAATGTTCTGCGCTCTCTTGAAGTGTAGCTGTAAGGTACGTGTAAGGTGATGGCCAGGCATAGGTGGAGAAGACCGCCCTGTACAAAGCAGTGGGGAAAACCTTTCCTCCTTCTTACCCAGAGTTGTCGGAGGATTGCTTGCCAGGACATCTGTGGCTTTTTAAAATAATGATAAGGGTGTCTGTCTAACAATCGCTGCACCATTTCTTTTTTTAATATTTTATTGACAGCTTTCATTTATAGACCTAATGTGCCATGATCATAAGCCCCTCCCATCACCTTCCTTTGTTTCTCCTCCTTTGTTGCCCCACTACTGAATCCCTTCTTTCTATTCTGTTTTTTTTTGTTTTGTTTTGTTTTGTTTTGGTCTTTCAAGGTAGGGTCTTGCTCTAGTTCAGGCTGACCTGGAATTCACTATGGTCTCAGGGTGGCCTCAAACTCAAGGTGACCCTCCCACCTCTGCCTCCCTAGGGACTAAAGGTGTGTACCATCATGCCAGGCTCCTGTTCTGTTTTGGTGTAAATCATTTTTCCTCCTGTTATCTGCATTAGTTTTCTTGCTGATTGTGTCCTCTTGGTGTTTTTCAGGCTCCCGACGGCCATATTTTCTTGGAAGCCTTCTCTCCGGTTTATAAATACGCCCAGGACTTCCTCGTGGCGATTGCAGAGCCAGTGTGCCGACCAACTCATGTGCACGAATATAAACTCACTGCCTACTCCTTGTATGCAGCCGTCAGCGTTGGACTGCAAACCAGTGACATCACCGAGTACCTCAGGAAGCTCAGCAAGACTGGAGTGCCTGATGGGATTATTCAGTTTATCAAGGCGAGTCTCCAGCAGTTGCCTGCCCTGGTACTGTGGCAGAAGTGGGGTCAGACGCTCTGCATTGTTGTTGGTTTAGAGTAGCATCATAACATTGTAATGTTGCTTTGGTTTTGTGGCTGAAGCCACACGTTCCATGAGTTGTTCCCAGCCATAGGTACTTATCCATTCTGGCCAGGGATCTTTGGGGAAAGAGCCCAAAGTGAGTAGTGCTGTGGACTCTATTTCAAAATTCACATATTGAAATCCTAACCCTCAACATAATTATGTTTGGTCAAACTGAATAAGGCCACCATCCAGTAGGATTAGTGTCCTTGCTAGGAGCCATCCTAGAGCTGCATTCAGGAAACAAATGTTGTTGAAGTGACCCCAGGGGCATGTGGTGGTTGGCTGTTACAGGTGGTAAACTCCATCCAATGTTAAATACCTTCTTGAGGCCTGTGGTAAATGAGTTTTGTTAGGGAAAATTTCACATGTTGAAGTAAAAAGGTTTCCATGAGAACTGTCGTTGAATATGAGTAAACATTCAGAAAAAGAAAGAAAAGGGACAGTGGCGTTTATTGCCTTTGGCTAATCTGAAGAGATCAGGATTCTAAAGTGGGATGAGAAGAGTACCGTGGGCATCTAGTTCCCGAGAAACTTACAAGAGCCCTACAGAATTCTTTTTATGTGGAAGGATGCTCAGGAATATGTCTCCTCCTGGAAAAAGACTGCATGAACATGGGGGCTAAGTCCAGTCCTGGTGGGCAGCTGCATCGGAGCAGCACTGTGGAGGGTCTGAGGGGCAGCCCGAGGTCCTCGGGGAGAGTCGTCATGGTCAGCCCACCAGGCTGCTTGGTCTCTAACAGGGGATTGGGAACCTGGGAGGATTTGAGCTATGTTCCCTGTCACCAAAAAGCTTTTTTGCTGGTGGGCACGCATGGTGGCACATTACTGTGATTATAGCTCCCCAGAAGTCCGAGAGGAAAATTTTAAGGCCAGGTTGGACAATTTAGCAACATCCTGTCTCAAAGCAACAACAACAGCAACAACAAAAATTTATAAGGAGGTGGTGAGGCCTGGGGGTGTAGCTCAATGGCCCTAGGTTCATTCGCTCTCACAATAAAAAAAGAAGCTTAGATTTTAGTTGGGAGAATGGGAGCATTAATGGGAAGGCCAGAGCCTTTGTCTGTTACTTATGTAGCAAATAATTACTGAGCACATACTGTGTACCTACTGTGTTGTGTACACTGCTGTAGTAATTTGAGTGTGGCAGAAGGAGCCTTTATATTAGAATGGGGACTGTGGGCATGTAGGGGAAAATGAAATGGGAAACACAGGAGAGATTTTAGCAGTGTTTGTAAACCAAGACATATATATATATAAGAATTAGGGAGGATGAAAGTTTTGCTCTCAAAATGCTGAGGCCAATGGGGAAAGCTCATTTTAGGCAGATATGACTGCTTTAAGATTATACACAGGAATTTCTTCTTTTTATATATTTGTAAATATTTGCAAGAAGAGAGAAAAGGGTCACACCTGGACCTCCTCTCACTGCAGATATGTGCACCACTTTGTGTATCTGGCTGTTATGTGGGTCCTGGAGAATCTCACCTTGGCCATCAGGCTTTGCAAGCAAGCACCTTCATAACTGCTCAGCCATCTCTCCAGCCCCCACATTAAGATTTCTTAAACTGTTAACTTGGTTGGGAGGTGGAAAGACGAGACAGTAGTGAATGGGTTTTGAGCACTAACTTTGCCTGTTTGGTGCTTTGTCTGCTTGCAGTTGTGTACTGTCAGCTACGGAAAAGTCAAGCTGGTCCTGAAGCATAACAGGTAGGAGATCCCAGGAGATGCCTGCCGGGGTTCTTTCATCCTCTGAATGCCAGGTGGGAGGGGAGGCTGTGAACCGGAGCCAATGTTACAGATTGTCTGCTTTCCACGAAGACCTCAATCCTCTGAAGCACTATAGATAAGAGGAACAAGCCACAGGGCCTAGAAAGGAAATTCATTCACTAACAAGTCCTCCTGCTTGCTAGCTTCAGAGCTGAGATTAGATCCTGGCTGAGGCAGGGTAGAAGGAGAAAATTAAGGGGACAGGGGAAAAGAAACCTCACTCAAGATTCTGGTTGACTCTCAGCAGCTGAGAGTCGAGAATTTCAGCAGTTAACAGAATATGCTGTGAAGAGTGCCTGTGTAGACTCTTCCTGGGAATGTGTGTTGGCACACGGCTGAGTGTGGAGGCTGGAGGTTGACCTCGGGTGTCTTCCTCGGTCACTGTCCATTTGATTTACTGAGGCAGAGTCTCTCACTGGAACCCAGAGCTTGCCAGTTCAGCTAGTTTAGCTAGCCCGCTTGCTCTGGAGATCTTGTCTCTGCCTCCCAAGGGTTGGTATTACAGGTGGGCCATCACACCTGCCTGGCATTTACTAGGTGCTGGCAAGCGCTTTATCCACTGAGCCATCTTCCCAACCCCGCAGTATTTATGTACAAAATGTACAATGAAGCCATGCATAAGGCCTGAGCATATATGACCTTGAGTTTAGCTGTCCTGCTTTCTCAGTTGTAAACATAACTTTTTGAGAATCTCAGGAAGAACATTATGGTTTTGTTTATAGTCAGAATGTCCTTAAAAGTAGGAGGGAGACAAGTTGGGAAGAGGCTTATCTGGAGTAGGAGCAGGATAAGAACATATAAGGGTGTGTGTGACTAGGATCAAAATACATTATATATATGAAATTGTCCAA
Organism: Zapus hudsonius; assembly: GCA_004024765.1. NCBI lineage: Eukaryota > Metazoa > Chordata > Mammalia > Rodentia > Dipodidae > Zapus > Zapus hudsonius. Next base: position 44,299 of record PVHP010003771.1, read on the forward strand.
AAATAAAGCAGCCAGGCATGGTGGCACATGCCTTTAATCCCAGCTCGAATCCCCCTCGGGATTCTCACTCGGGAGGCTGAGGTGAAGTAAAAGGATATCCATGAGTGATCCAGTGCCCATGCTTTAAGTTGGTATTTTTTTTCTTAATAAACTTTGCTTCCTGCTGACTCATCCTTAAAATTATTTTCTGTGACAAGGTCAAGAATGCTAGTTTCACCTGAGTGGAGATCTTTGGAAGACCTCAGGCTGCTACAGGTGTCAGTGTGGAGCTGTGGTCTTGCTCCCCTGACACTGACATGACACGCTGATTCTACCATGAGGTCATGGGTCTGGGGAGGTGGCTCAGCAGTTAAGGGGGCATGCTTGCAAAGCCTGCTGACTTGGGTTCAGTTCCCAATTAGGTTCAATTCCCAGCCACCCATATAAAAACCAGACAGGCCTTTAATTACAGTGGCAAGAGATCCTGGCACACTCCCACACACAAACGCAGCTCACAGCTCTAATTGGACAAAAGAGAGGGAAGAATAATTATGAAGCCACTAAATCCAGACCATCTAAGGGGTAGAGGATTCTAGAAACGGTGTGCATTTACTTCCTTCCTCCTTGCTTGTAGGTATTTCGTTGAAAGCTCCCACCCTGATGTCATCCAGCATCTTCTTCAGGACCCGGTGATCCGGGAATGCCGCCTGAGGAATGCTGAGGGGGAAGCCACGGAGCTCATCACCGAGACTTTCACAAGCAAATCTGCTGTGCGTGGGCTCCTGGGTCACCTGGGTGGGGGGTTAGGGCCTCAGCTCTCCTGTACCCAGAACTCCCTACCTCGAATCCTACCTTCTTTTACAGATCTCTAAGACAGCGGAAGGCGGTGGTGGGCCTTCCACTTCCCAGGTGACAGATGCACAGGGCAAATCTGACATTCCTACAGACCTGTTTGACTTTTATGAGCAAATGGACAAGGATGAAGAGGAAGAGGAGGAGACACAGACAGTGTCCTTTGAAGTCAAGCAGGTTGGTGAATGTGTCCTTGTTGCTGCCCTGTACTTGGCAGGTACCAGAAGGCAGGCCAGCGTGTGTCAGCTCCCTGCGTGCTGTGTGAACAGGGATCCTGTCAGTTCTTGTGTTCCTCCAACGTCTGTGGCCATGGCATCCTTCCTCCTGATGGCACCTCCTGGGGGGATTCGAGCAATCATGTCTGATGATTAATTTTGGTTTTGATTAGACTTGATTCTGACAATGTTGCTAGTTGGGGCTGCTGTGTGTGTGTGCCTCTGTGTGTGTGGGTGTGTGAACTTGCACATGGGTGTGCATGAATCTGGTGGCCAGAGGTTGATACATCGGGTACCTTCCTCAGTTGCTCTCTACCTTATATTTTTGAGACAGGTCTCTCACTGATCCTGGAGCTCACTGATTTCAGCTGGACAGGCTAGCTAGTCAGCCCCAGGGGATCCTCTTGCCTCCACCTCCCCGGTGCTGGGATTATCAGAGCATGCTACCACATCTGGCTTTTACATAGTGCTGGGGATCTGAACTCTGGTCTTCATGTTTACACAGCAAGAAGTTTACCAGTTGAGTCATCCAGCCCCTGGGATGCTTTTCTGTACTTAACCTACATGTTAGCAAGCAAGAGCTGGAATCATGGCCATCTGGGTACAATGCCAGATCTCGATCGTTGAGGCTCTTAGAAGGTCCTTTGTTTTCAGCATGCTTTAGAGTTAAGGTTATAAAGCCTCTTCCATACTGACTCCAGGAAATGATTGAGGAACTCCAGAAACGCTGCATCCACCTGGAATACCCCCTGTTGGCAGAATATGACTTCCGGAATGATTCCGTCAATCCTGATATCAACATTGACCTGAAACCCACAGCTGTCCTCCGACCCTACCAAGAGAAGAGCCTGAGGAAGATGTTTGGAAATGGACGTGCACGTTCAGGAGTCATTGTTCTTCCTTGTGGTAAGTGGAGCCTGAGCGAAAAAGCATCAGGGCAGCTGCCTCCTGCTCTCCCTCAGCATACCTCCCTGCATTGCGGTTTTGCTAGGGAATGGCTGAGGTCTGGGAACTCCCTCTCATACATTACTTGATAGACATTTATTTGCTGTGTGCAGCCCCTGGCCTACCCATTCAGCTTGGGTAGAGAATGACTAAATAGGTCAGCTGAGCAACCTGTGAAGTCTTGGCTGCTAATGAAGGTGGTGAAGAGAACTAGAACATGTGGGTGATGCTGTGCTGACGTGGTTCTGTTGGACATACAGGGTACCTTCTTACTCTGTGAGGTCCGTCATGTGAGGTGTAGATTTGGAGGCTCCCTAGCCCAGAAGGTCTGCTTGTTTCTAGATGGCTAAGAAAAGGCAGCCATGCCCCCAGCCTTGCTGCCCCCTGCCTGATCTCGATGTCCCAAGTGTTGTCAAATCCTTGCCTGGGTTCTCAGCCAGAGCCACAGTAGAGTTCCTCCCTGGACAGCCTCTCTGGAGATGAGGCTTCTGCTTTTACATTCTCTTTTGAAAGTTTCATGGGTTATTTTTCTGTTTTTACTTAAAAATGAATATATAGAGATAGATTATGTATTTTGTCTTATGAACTCAAAGAATTAAAATCCACAGATCAGAGTTAAGTTTACAAATTCTATTAGATTATAGGTAGAACCTAAGAGAAGGAAGGAAGTCTGAGCTCATGCCTAGGAGGGGGCAGGGGCAGGGTTCCCGGAAATGGGGAAGTCAGAACTTAAGAGGAGGAAGGAATACAAGCTCTTGTCCAAGTGATGTCAAGAGGGGGTTTGAGAAGCCCTTCGTGGGTCATTTTCATGGTAAAGGAGGAATCAATGCTGGATAGTTTGATCTTTGGGTGGCAGGGTCACTAAACTTGGAAGCTCTGGGAACTTTATCTTCTGTAGTTGTGCTGGAAGCTGGCCCTCTCAATTCCTGAGCACTGATTGACAGGTCCGCTAACTGCTGTCCTTGGTGGCGTGTGTGCTTGGTATACTCTGCCCACCCAGCACAGCACCAGTGTCCCATGATCATGGGCCAGGTGATCTCTGCTCAACCTTCCCTTCTTTAAAACTACTTCTCAGCTTGTGCTTTGAGGTGTCACCAAGCAAACTGGAGGCATGTAAGAAGCTTCAACAGGGTTTGGCACCACTGATTCTAATGTGTGTCATGTGGATCACCTCCTTCTCAAGAAGAAAGCAGGCTGAACCAAACCAGTATGGGCCTCACAAATGTCAGCTGCAAGGACTTATACAAGAACTTGGCTTAGATTCAGTGCTGTTGAATCATTCTGTCTGTCTGTGTCCTTCATTTCAGCCTGCTCTTGGATAGAAAACCACCCTTGCTTTCTTTTAGGTGCTGGGAAGTCCCTGGTTGGGGTGACTGCTGCGTGCACTGTCAGAAAACGCTGCCTGGTGCTGGGCAACTCTGCCGTGTCTGTGGAGCAGTGGAAAGCCCAGTTCAAGATGTGGTCCACCATTGATGACAGCCAGATTTGCCGCTTCACCTCAGATGCCAAGGACAAGCCCATAGGCTGCTCCATTGCTATTAGCACTTACTCCATGCTGGGTCACACCACCAAGAGGTCTTGGGAGGCTGAGCGAGTCATGGAGTGGCTCAAAACCCAGGAGTGGGGCCTCATGATCCTGGATGAAGTACACACCATTCCAGGTAAGTGGACAGAAGCTAAGCTTTCTACTTCCTATGTAGACAAAGATGAATTTCTACTTGTTGAGACTTTTATCTTCCACCCACTCTTGCAGCTTGTAAGCTGAAACTCTTAAGCATGGGTAGGGTGAGGCTGGGTGGTGGATAGCACATTCACAGCTTGCTTTCTTTTTTTGGGGGGGGTTGTTTTTTGGTTTTCAAGATAGGGTCTCACTCTGGCCCAGGCTGACCTGGAATTCACTATGTAGTCTCAGGGTGGCCTCAAATTCATGGCGATCCTCCTACCTCTGCCTCCTGAGTGTTAGGATTAAAGGTGTGCACCATAACACCCAGCCCATAGCTTTCTTAATGACTAGCCCAGAAAATATTTCCTTCTTTCCCCCAACTTCGTTATTGTAGCAACTCAACCCTTAACCCATTTTTAAAATTAAGTTTGTGCACCCCAAAGCCTCTTGCCACTCACTGCAAACAAACACCAGACACTTCTGAACATGGGTAGTTTGGGAATTGAACCTTGGCTGGCAGGCTTTTGCAAGCAAGTGCCTTTAACTGCTGAGCCTTAACCCATTTTTATGGTTTTTTAAAAACTGGTCCAATAACTCTGCATGGCTCTTAGAATAATATTGTGTTGTTTGAATAAAGGCTAAAGTCTTAGCATGTAATAGAAACCTCACTTATCCAGTTACTGATGACAACCTTTTTCTTAAGTCAGCTTTCCTGGTATAAATTATATGCTATAAAAAAGTGTATAACCAAGTGAGTTTTATTCATAAAGCTGTGTAGACTTCTCATTATAGTTCAGTTTTAGAACATCTCTTTTAGGCTGGGGAGCTGACTCAGCAGTTAAAGCACTTGCTTGCAAACCTGCCAGCCCAGGTTCAATTCTCCAGTACCCCACATAAAACCAGATGCACAAAGTGGTACATGCGTCTGGAGTTTGTGCAGTAGCAAGAGGCCCTGGCACACCCATACTTACTGTCTGTCCATCTGTCACTTTCTCTTGCTCTCTCTCCCCCTCCCCCTCCATTTCTCCTCACCAATAAATATTTAAAAACAAAAATTTTTTTAAACATCTCTTTTGTCCCCATTTATAGTCAAATCCTATTTTCCTCTCTAGTCAAAAGCAATACCCAAGTTGCTTTCTACTATAAGTTGGCCTTTTTTGGAAATTATCATATAAAAAAAATTATACAATATATATTTTCTTTTGACTGGCTTCTTCTAGTTTCCACAGTGGTTCATCAGGTTCATGACACATGACATTCACCAGTAGACTATAGACTTTTTTTCCCCCTGAGGTAGGGTCTCACTCTAGCTCAGGCTGACATGGAATTCACTGTATAGTCTCAGTGTGGCCTCAAACTCACGGTGGTCCTCCTACCTCTGATTCCTGAGTGCTGGGATTAAGCAAGTGCCACCACGCCCGGCTTCGATTGTTCTTAGATTGTGGCATAGTGCTCTAAATGAATGCTTCTCTATTTGTGTTTTGACTTGGAGTCTTCCTGTGTTACCCAGTCTGGTCTTGGACTCCTGACCCCATGATCCTTCCACTTCAACCTCCTGAGTAGCTGGGACTATTAGGTGTGAGGTACTGCTCCAGCCAGGGCAGTCTTCCTTGATAAAAGAGATGAAGGGGAGCCCCGACAAATTGACAAGCCTGGAATAGTGGTGACACTGACTGAAATTAAATGTGAGATGTTTTTACATAGAACATTCAAAACTGTGAAAATGGACCCAGCATTTTTTCTTTTTTAAATAAGAGCTCCTCCAAGGTCTATAGATGTCTGAAGATACCCAGAGATGTTCACAGCAGGCCAGGGAGGGATTGGACATGTTTCAGGTGGAAAATAACGGTATTGGCCATGTGTGGTAAAGAACTTAGCATGTTGAGACAACATAAGGTGTCTGGCCAGAGCGGAGGCTGGCGCAGGATGGAGCATTTGTGATACATCTGTGGGACCTTGTGGGTCATGGAGTGGACTTGGTTTATACTCCTGAGTCTCTGAGTAGGTGGGAAGCCATTGGGGACAAAGCAGAGGGTGGCTACTTGGGGGAGATGTGCATAGATGCCTTTGGAGCAATGAGAGGGGTGGGTTGGTGGGATTCCATGATGAGGCCAGGCCCATGGGAGAGTGCAATAAGGATAAAGGTAACCTGACTGGGTAGGCCCTGAGGGTTTAGCAGACAGGTTGGTGTGAGATGAGCAAAAGATAGGGTGTCTATCCTAGACAGATAAACAGTTACTATAGTAACTGTTCATAATCTTCAAAACCCAGTGCCCATCAGTGAATGCCTAGGTAAGTGGGCGTGGTAGGCACATGCCAGAGCACCACTTGGCAATGAAGAATAATCAGCTGTTGCTGTGTACAGCAGCCTGGCTGACTTGCAGGCATAGTGCTGCAAGAAACCAGTGTCAGAAAGTCCCCTGTACATCATTATGTCTACATGGCATTCTCAAAGGACACAGCCATGCTTGTGAACAGATTGCTGATCTAGGGTGAGGGAATGGCTGTGAGGGCAGCAGGCAGGTGTTTGGAGTGATGGGTTGGTCAGTGTCCTGACTTTGGTAGTAAACAAAAAATATGTACATGAGCCACACCTCTAGCCCATGACTCAAAAAATATTTTTATTGTTGATATCTTTATTATCTATAATTAGATACATTGTATGAGTAAATCTTATGATGGTACCCCCATTTCCCTCTTCCCTGTCCCAATCCACTGGGTATATCCTCGTTGGGCGTACTGGATCAGTCCATGGAGTTGGGGGTTATGAATTGTACAAGAGGTAGCCAGTTTTCCCCCCCTCCCCCCACTTTGTGTGTTGTTGCTGAGGAGTGGAATGTCTCTGAATATTCTCCCCCACCATGGCTCTTACAATCTTTCCACCCCCTCTTCCTCTCAGTTCCCTGAGTCATGGTGGGTGAATTTTAAGTCTGCTTTATTGTTGAGATCTCAAGTGTCTCTGGACTTCTGCCTTTAGGTTGTGTTGGCTATCGTTAGTGTTTGTCTCATTGACCTATCCTGGGTTATCTGATTTGCTGTGGTGATAGTGTAGCAGGGGAGCTGGGGATTGGAACTTAGATAATACCCAACAAAATTCCAATGTACCTCAGAACTTAAGGAGTACCCGAATTCTTGTCTATGAAGTTAAAGAATTAAAATTATAGACCACCGGAGGATAAGATATAGTGGGAGGTTTTTATTTAAAAGAGAATGGGAAGTTACAGAGTTCTCCAGCCACCAGTGTAGAGAGAACATATGGGAGAGGGTTTAACAAAATCTATGCTGTTTAGCTAAACAAGCAGGAAAAGAAAAGATCATGAGAAGGAAAGGTTCATGTGGGAAAGAAATCCAGCCTTAACTAACATACTTCTGCTAGGCCATATAAGGGAAGAAGAGGCAGAATTATCTGTTCAGTGAGTATTCCCTGCCCCAGGTGAGCAGAGAGACAGCTGGTTGGTCCATACCTGACCATTCAATTTTAGCACCTAGGTTTGAACTCTGGGTAGAAACACCTCCCACTCAAGGGTAGGGGGGTCTATGGAACTTGCCTGAAGGAGCTAACTGTAACAATAGGTTTCTTGTTTAATCACACCACTTTCTCATAGGTTTCATAAAGCAGTGTGCTCAGCATTCTCGTGACATCAGTCTGAAGTTTATATCAGTGGTCTCTGCTTTCTCCAAATATCATTGACCAGTTTTCCCTGGCAGCTCATGTAGCACCTAACAGCACTGCATATTCTACCATCTGGAAGCTGGTTAACATTCTGGATCTTGCAGGGTCTCTTGGTGTTGTGCAATGACTTTCTATGGTTTCTTCAGCAATAGGATCTTACCTATGGCCTGGGGTGGGTATTCCAGAGCTTTGACAGAAGCCTGTCTTGTTTTGGAAACCTCGTAGGTCTCTGATCAACTGCTCAGTGTGGGAAGGAACCAGTGACTGGGACAAGGAGTTGCAGGTCTGATCACTGAAGTGTTCTTGCTTTGTCGTTCTTGTCTGGATTCAGGCTCGATGGCTTAGCTCCAATTAGCCCATGGGCTGTCACAGAGGCCAGTGTTAAGTTGCCAGGCTGTGGGGTTCCTTAGCAGTTTAGAAAGTGACCTTGTAAATGTTCCCATTGTTCCTCCAGCCAAGATGTTCCGTCGGGTTCTCACCATTGTGCAGGCCCACTGCAAGCTTGGTTTGACTGCAACCCTTGTCCGGGAAGATGACAAAATTGTCGACTTGAATTTCCTGATTGGGCCCAAACTCTATGAAGCCAACTGGATGGAGCTGCAGAACAATGGCTACATCGCTAAAGTGCAGTGTGCCGAGGTAGCTGGGTATAGCTGCTGGGGTGTGGGCAGAGGAGGGATCTGGTTGATTCTGCAGCACAGGACCTGGAGTACATTTTCCCACTATTGTTCTGTAGTGAGCAGGAATGGGTGTATGTTGAAAGTTCATGATCAAAGGTAAGTCTTTTCTTAAAAGGAACAACAACAAAAAATGCCTTTTTTTCTACCAAAATATGTATTTTTGCAAAGAGAGGGTGTGTATAGGTAGCCTCTTGCTGCTATAATTGAACTCTAGACGCATGCGCCACTTTGTCCATCTGGCTTTATGTCTGTGAGGGGAGATCAAACCTGGGTTGGCAGGCTTTGCAAGCAAGTGCCTTTAACCACTGAACCATCTTCCAAGCCCCCCCCCAAAAAAAAAAAAAAAAAACCTCTCTGGCACTTGAAAAATGGCTGTCACTGAGTGGCTAGAGTAAGGTGGCCTATGTGAAGGAGCAAGAAGGGGCTTCTTGGATAAGGGTGAGTATGAGAAACTTGTGCAGAGACAGAATCCTCCCCCATTAGTTGTATCTGTAACCCATCTCAAGTACAATGTTTCCAGAACCTCTCCCTAGCGTCTCCTCTACCACCCTTCAGGGTGACCACTGTCATGCAACTTGTACCCACCTTCCTTTTCTCCCTCTCCTTCCCCCTCCCCCTCCACCTTATCTTTAGTACCTGGAGAGTGTGCCATTGTGTGGCCATACAGTCTATTCAGCTTCTGTTGTATCTGCATTTTAGGTGTTAGTATTGTACAATTCTAAACAAGACTGCAATGGTGACACCTCTCTCTGTTCTCTCTCTCTCCTCTCTCTGACTTGCTGAGCCCCAGAATACAGACAGGCTTTAAAACAAGCCTCTGTGGAAGGAGTCAGCTTGTCACCTTCACCTTATCAGCATTGTAGATCTATAGAGAAGGAGACCAAGGCATAGAGGGTTAGTCACTCCCTCAGTGACCACACTGAGTGACTTGGGATCAACACCTAGGCATGTCTATTGGTTCCTGAAACACTGTACACTCGTACCTCAGCCTCCTGAGTGCTGGGATTAAAAGGGTGCACCACCATGCCCAGCTTTGAATTTTTTTTTAGTCTCTGGACTTGCCAGTTATGGGGTTTAGTGGGTGAGGATTTGGCTTCAGGGCATGGGGAAGAATGAAAAGCTCCTGACAGCACAGTGCTGCAGGTAGCCCTGAGAGTCTGTCTGAGATGCTGCTGGGCCTACGCAGAAGGGAGGAGTGTTAGAAGCTAGCCTCTTTGTGGAGGTCTAAGTGGTGGGGTTGCAGACCGTATTATGTAAGACTCTAGTTTCATTGACATAAAAATAATTCCCTGAGTATGATTGCAAGTCAGTGTCCTGGTTTAACATTGGGTATTAGACTTGATTTATAATTGTACAGTAGTTTCCTTTCATCTGTGGCTGATTTCTGACAAGACACCCCCACCCCCACCCCACTGGATGCTAGACACCTTGGCTGGTACCAAATCCTATAATCTTTACTTTTTATATCCTCACCAAGCACTGTGGTTTATATCTTCACCATGTACTGTGGTTGTAACTTCTGCACTGTAAAATGTGACAGCAAAACCACCATGGGTTTCTTGTTCCTCTTTCATGATTTTCCTGTTAGAAACTTTGTACTTACCATAGATTTTAGCAACCTCACCAGGAGACATTTTCTTTCCTGGTAAGTCAAGAACCTTTTCAATTAAAGGACATGCTCGATGGCTTCTCTTTGGCAAATTTAAGTTGCCAGCATCACTCTTGTGCTTTGTGGCTATTAAGTAAAATAAGGGCTATTTGATCCAGTAATTAAGATAGGTACTAAGGGCTGGGGAGATGGCCCAGCAGTTAAAGGCACTTGCTTACAAAGCCTGTGGGCCCAGTGTTAAATTCCCCAGTACCCAGGTAAAGCCAGATGCACAGTGGTGTCTGTGTCCAGAGTCCTGGTGCACCCACTCTCTTTTTCTCTACTAAATAGTCAGGGGGGCAGGTAGCATGCAGTGTAGATTTGCTAGAGAGGGATGAGGGACATTTAGGGCAGAATGGAGTGGGTCTGCATGAGATTTCATGATGCTACTCAAACAGTGCACTTATTGAGATTTTGAAGCGTATGTTTCTGGGATTTTCCATTAAATATTTTTAGATCATGGTTGTCTGTGGGTAATGAAATCACAGATAAGGGAGGGCTGCTGTACTGAGATGGAATTTACCTACCATTTGTTCATTTTGAATTTTAAAAAATGCTAATTTGCTAAATAACAGCCTCTAAAACTGCCAATTATGCGATGTTTAAATTTGCAAGATGACCCAATTCTTACCAGGTGTGGTGCCCGATGTCTCCTGAGTTTTACCGGGAATACGTGGCAATCAAAACAAAAAAACGAATTTTGCTGTATACCATGAACCCCAACAAGTTCAGAGCCTGCCAGTTTCTGATTAAGTTTCATGAAAGGAGGAACGACAAGATCATTGTGTTTGCTGACAACGTGTTTGCCCTGAAGGAATATGCTGTTCGGCTGAACAAGTAAGAACTGGAAACTTGGAGTTACCGCCAAATCACCTTCCCCATGGAGATTGCTGAAGGTGCCTGTAGCTTTCTTGGGATCTAAAGGTCTAGTTCTTTGTCCCTGGTCCTAGTAGCCAGGTAGACAGAGAAGCAAGTAGTCATAGGTTAGAACATGTAGAAAAAGGGAGCCTGGTTACCCTGAGCCCAAATAGCAGTGCTGAGCAGGGACAAAACACCTGACCAGAGGCAGCTTGTGGGAGGTAAGGGTTACAGTTTGACTGGGAAGTTTCACCATGGTGAAAGCATGGCACAGGCAGGGCTGGCTCACATCTTGTCACATGTGGGTAGAAGTGGCCTAAAGATAGAGCTTGGAGCTGCCTAATAACCCTTAAGGTCACTTCCATGACACACTTCCTCCAGCGAGGCTCCACCTCCCAAAGGCTGGGGACTGAGAAGAGGCTTAATTACAAACATAGATGAGGCTACGGGGACACTTCACATTCAAACTACCACAGATCCCATTAGGAATGGGACTCCAAAGGTGGGTGGAGGAGTGTTGTATCAGGATTTCAGGCTGAACTGAGGGTGGAGTTGAGGCCAGACTATAGTATGGTCCAGGGACTTGGAGAGCAAGATGGCTGGGATAGCACCCAGGTGTGCTTGCTGCTCTTGGCTCTGACCAAATAAATACATGACAGTCATGACTTAGAGGAGAGGTTCATTTCAGCTTATGGTGCAGGGTCTGTCGTGGTTGGTGGAGGTTTGTTTCAGCTTACGGTTCGGGGTCCATCGTGGTTGGTAGAGGTTTGTTTCAGCTTCTGGTACAGGGTCCCCATTGTGGTGGCTAAAAGTAGCTTGGTAGGAACTTGCAGCTGGTCACATGGCTGCTGCAAATGGAAAGCAGAGAGAGCTAGACCAGAACTGGAGGTGACCTGTAGCCTTCCAAGGCTCACCCTAGTAGCCTATGTCACCATCTTGGCCCCACCTCCTAAAGGTTCCACAGCCTCCCAAAATAGTGCCACCAGCCGAGGAGCAAGTGTTTAAAAGAAAGAGCCTGTGTTCTGCTGAGAAAAGTTAGCGGGCTTGCTTCCTATAGGCTATTAATATTACATCAGGCTTTGGCTTTCTCTAATCTATGTGCTGGGCCCATTTCCCTCTGCTTCTTTGGCATCTGCAATGTTGCCCATTTCTCTCATCTGCTATTCTTCTGTTTTCTTTGCAGATTAGTGTACCTTACATCCCATCAGTGTTGGATCTAGTGAGGCATGGGACAGTCCATATACTTAATGATGTCACATTGTTATGGGTAACCGAGACACAAAGAACGGGCAACAGAGATAGAGTGGAGAATCATAATGAATGTTCATTACCACATCAGTATGGACCCAGGGGAATCTCATTCAAAGCCTGAGCATTGAGCTCTGGTGGTTCAAGGGTGTTTGTTTGCTTGCTTGCTTTTGTTGTTTTTAAGTATTTTTATTTATTTACTTGAGAGGCAGAGATAGAGTATGGGTGCACCAGGGCCTCCTGCCACTGCAGTCGAACTTCACACTCATGCACCACTTTGTGCTTCTAGCTTTATGTGGATACTGGAATTGAACCCGGGACATATCTCTCCAGCCTCAGTTCAGAGGTTTTATAGATAGTAGGGCAGACAGTTTGATCTCAACTTGAATTCTTCACATTATTGGTAGGTTAAACTTCGGGACTGTGACTGGGAAGTACAAGAGGAAAATCACAGAAGCCTGGGGGAGTTTGCTGATGGCTGCCCTAATCAGATGGCTTAGGAGGAGACTGTCATATTTCTTATACCAATATCACTGGGTGAGGAATAGCCCATGAGATTGTTGTCTAGGCCTGTGTCCTCTGGTGGGGAGCTAACAAGTAATGAGAAGTTTGTTTGTTTTTGTTTGTTTGATTTTTATTTATTTGCACGTGTGTGTGTGAGCACACACGTGCCAGGGTCTCTTGCTGCTTCGACCGAATGCCCATCTGGCTTTACATGGGTGCTGTCCACCATCATTGTCTTAGTAAGCTAATCTGTTAACAAGTTAACAGCTGTCATGTCTGGTTCCTACAGGATAAGCAGCTCTAGGGGATAGCCTTTCCTCTTCCCTGCCTGGCAGGCTTAGTTCTTCCTGGAATTCAAGGTGACCACAGGTTTATTTCTCAAGCCTTAAGGAGTGATGAGACTGGTTAGGAGACAGACACTCTTTGGGGAGTATCATGCCCATGCAGAGTCCAGTAAGAGTCTGGCCAAAGGAAAAGACACAATGAAGGCAGAGCTCCCCAGCTTTTACTGATTTTAGGTACTTTGTGGGCCCCAGGAGGAGTCAGCCTTTTGTCAAAAGGAGCTTCTCCGTGAGTCCTGTTGGGCTTCATGATGGCATGTGGTGCCATTGTTTCTGACACTCTGCTCTGCTCTTCTCTTCTCCAGACCCTACATCTATGGGCCAACGTCCCAGGGAGAGAGGATGCAGATCCTCCAGAACTTCAAGCACAACCCCAAAATCAACACCATCTTCATATCCAAGGTCTGTATAGCATCAGGGGTGGGGAGTGGGGGTGGGGAAACTCGCTGGATTCCTGGACAGTGAACTTGTGTGTTGAAGGACTTCCTGTGTACATTTTCATTCCTGGGTCTGGGGACAGGGCAAGGGGGTGTGCTGGCTGTAAGTAGTGCAAAAAAGCAGATTTAGAGTGTTCTGTGTTTTGGAGAGTCTATAAAAGCTTTTTGCTTGGCTGAGGTTTTTCCCACCTCTTTTGGGGATGTTGGGATTTAAAGTTTCTTTCCTGCCGGGTGTAGTGGCTCACACCTTTAATCCCAGCACTCAGGAGGCAGAGGTAGGAGGATCACCGTGAGTTCGAGGCCACCCTGAGACTACATAGTGAATTCCAGGTCAGCCTGGGCTAGAGTGAGACCCTACCTCGAAAAAGCAAAAAAGAGAAAAAAAGTTTCTTTCCTTTGTAGAAGTAACAAGTTCATTTCCTACCTGGCAAAAGAAGGAATTTGGATGAGATTTCTTCCCTGAGCTGGAGATGCTGGTGCTTTGGCAGCTTCTGTCCCAGCCCTGTTTTGTTTTGATGGTGGCTGGCTGGTGCCATTGCAGACTTAAACAGCCCAGCATGGGAATGGTCGCTGTCAACAGTGTGGCCTGATGACTTAAAACAGGCTTCTTAAACTTTTCGACTTAGAACCCCTTCTTGCCTGAGAAAGCTTTACGTGAACCCAGGCATATAAAACAGTTGTGTAATTCAAACATTTACTGATAATAAAGAAATGTATTATCAAACAATTCTTTAAATACATGTAATTTTACTACTTATTAAAGGTGAAAGGAAATTTGCACTCTAATGAAGTGGATGTGTTATTTTTACCTGAGAAATGCAGTCTTGCCAGATACCTGTTACTTCAGGCTGCAGACCATCTTCCTGTTTGTGTGGATCAATATTTGAGTTGTGTAATTGCCAGTGCTGAACCATTTCACATATATAACATACATATGAAGCTCAAAATGATAGAAGCATATTTATCACAAGCCAGAATTCATTGAATGGCTTTTTTTTTAAATGAAACTCAAGTCAGCAAGTCAAGTAGCAATTTTTAAAATCAAACACAATGTAATTCCAAAGATATACTAATGCTGAGGAATGACAGTGAGAAAATATTAAGTCTTTGTTTTCTGTAAGTGCAGGAAACCTTGTACGTACAGTGAAAACACTGTAATTCATAGCATAGAATAGTCTCAGATCTGAGCTGAGGTGTTTAGTTTGTGTCACGTGGCGTGATGACATGAGCTTTGTAGCGTGGGGGTGGTGCACACGGCAGACGCACTTCGTGTTTGGTGGTGTATGTGCAGAAGCCTTTACTTGACAGATTTTTCATTACCCCTGCATTTAATTCTCTGACCTTTGGCATTGTGAGGACCCTCAGTGAAGGTGTGCGAGGGCAGTGGCTGCTTCCCAAGTAAGTGTGTTGTCCCACCGGTGCTACGGCTGGTCTCAGTGGTTATCAGATATCCTTTCCATAGCTGTAAAGCAAGGTCGTGGTGATGGCAGAGGGTCAGTCATGGCAGTCCTTTTACACTCAGCTGGTTTGTGAAGCAGCATTTCACTATAATCCTGGCTGGAGCTCACTCTAGCTCATGGCGATCCTTCTACCTCAGCCTCCCAAGCTCTAGGATTAAAGGTATGCACCAGCACTTCTGGCTTCATCTAGGTGCTTAAGAGGCCATTTTGGAGACCACAGCTCCACTTCTGCCTCAAGTAGGGTCATGTTACAGAGAGTGTTCTCTAAATTATCTGCAGATCTGATTTAAATTCTAGACCAAGCCTAGGAGGGTAGTTCAGTGGTGTTGTAGTCAGCTTTCTCTGTTGCTGCACAGAAAGAACCCAACCAAAGCTCTTTGGAAGGAATGGGTTTAATTAGGCTTACGGACTGAAGGGGAGACTCCATGATGGCAGGGAAAATGATGGAATGAGCAGAGGGGTGGACATTACCTCTGCCACAGCACTGCAAACAGCAGCAAGAAGGTGTGCCAAACACTGGCAAGGGGAAGCTGGCTTATATCACCCGTAAGCTCGCCCCCAACAACACAGCTCCAGCGAGGTTGTAAAACCCAAACTAGCATCAGCTGGGGGTTGATCATTCAGAACACATTCATTTGTAGGTGGGGGACACCTGGATCAAACCATGACAAGTGGTAAGCATATGCTTGGCACACCCAGGCCCTAAGAGACACCCCATTTCAGAAGAGGTGGAAGGCAAAGACCAACACACTAACCTCCACACATGTGCCATGGCACATGCACACCTATGCAGGCACTCACAGGGTCAACATTCTTAAATTCTAGGCCAGTTGACTTTTTTCTCTTTCTTTGTCTCCTACTTAAAAAACATTCCCCAAACTCATAGGGTTTCGTTTCTGTAGGTTGGTGACACATCCTTTGATCTGCCAGAAGCAAATGTCCTCATTCAGATCTCATCCCATGGTGGCTCCAGGCGGCAGGAGGCCCAGAGGCTGGGGCGAGTACTTCGAGCCAAAAAAGGTAAAGGCTCTTTGCTCTGCTACTGGGGCAGAGCAGGTGGGCCTCTGGCATCACTGGGTTAGTTAGGAACAGTGCCAGGAAGTCACTGGTGTGTTCAGTCTCAGCTAGCTTTGCCTTGGGGCCCAGGGAGACCCTGAAGTGAGAGGTCGTTCCCTTCTCATTGCTAGGACAAAGCACCACACCAGAAGCAGCTTATGGGAGGAAACGGTTTGTTTCAGGTTACAGTTTTTTGGGTTTTTTGTTTTGTTCTGTTTTTTGATCAGATTACAGTTTTGAGGGGAAGTTTCATCATGGTAGAGAGAACATGGCAGGAAGCAGCAAGAGAGTGAGCTGGCTGGCTAACACCCAGCAGGTTATAAGCTGGGCTTAGAGACCCCCACAGTCCACCCTAACAATAGCTTCCTCCAGCAAGGCTTCACCTCCCTAATTGACACCAGCTGAGGACCAAGTATTCAAAACACAGGAGACTGTAGGGGGGGCAGTTGTATCAAACTCACAGGGTCTCAAAGCAGGGACCCAGATCCCATGGTCTTCATTGCTTCTCACATTGCAGGGATGCATGTGTGGAAGTCCTCAATGACAGTGTCCCAGGATAGTAAGAGGCAGCCTAGGAACGGCAGTTCTTACTGCTGGGAACACTTGTGGACATGGAGCTGTGTGGGTGGCCATGACCTTGGGATGAACACATGACTCTGAACCTGTGAGCACTGTCCACGTGGAGCTCTCAGTGGCATTGTCTAGACCAGGACACGGGAGGAAGACACTCTGTTGCACTGGTAGAGGGTATCTTGCATCCTTCTAAACTATAACATGCCCACACCCCAATTGGGACGTGGCAGGAACTGTCATTGTTGCTTAGAGATACATTCTAAAACTAGGACTCAGACTCGGCCTAGCTCCTGGCATTCTAATGGCTAATGCAGCTTTTTCTTCCCTTTTCCCCACAGGGATGGTCGCAGAGGAGTACAATGCTTTTTTCTACTCCCTGGTATCCCAGGACACACAGGAAATGGCTTACTCAACCAAGCGGCAGAGATTTTTGGTGGACCAAGGTTACAGCTTTAAGGTATGTATCTGTTTGGTCTTTGGTTAGACCGTGATGAAGACCTTTTTGGTATCTGGCCTCTAGGAGAAGTTGAGGCACTAGCTTGGGACAAACTTCCGGCAGGTTCAGCATATTAGGGGATTCAAAGTCTCAAGCTCTTGTCACAGGACATCACTGGCTCTTAACGGGCGGCATACTAGCCTGGTGGCTAGTACTGACCCTGAGCCTTTCAGGTTCCTTTCTTGGAGTGCCACCCCAGACCATAGAGTGCCTTAGTGTGCCCTCTGAGACTGGCTGTCCTGTACTACAAACCAGCTTGCTGAAGCTATGGCAATAGTAATAATAATAATAATAAATTAATTTTAAGAAGTTTCATTGGCTGAGGCATTTTCTCTCTTTCTTGTTGACATAATTAAGTTTAGGATTTCATGTAAAAGGGTTTTATTTGTGAAGGGTGGATAGAGAGTTCTGGAAGCATGGAGGAAAATTCCCACTATGGTCCACTAACAGCAGCATGTCATTAAGCATCGAGTTCCCGGGTTCTTGATTTGCAGAAGACAATGTATATAGAGTCCACCTGTCGACACATGTTTACCATTTCATCTCTCTATGGGAGATTCCTGTTGTTCACCTTAGAGAACAGGGTTGGGTGCCCTCTTGCTCTTTTTACCAGAGGCCCTGGGGCTGGGGAGGAGGATGCTTGCTTTGGTTTTGAGCATGATTTTCCAGAAGCTTTACATTGTGGCTTTTGGCCTGTCTTAAGTCTATGTTGTACTTACTGCTGGGTCCCTCTGAGGCACAGGTTGAGAAACGCAGCACAGAAGGGGTGCTCCAGGTGTTTTGAGAGATGGGCTCTATGGGAGGCCCAGGCTCAAGCAGGCGTGTCCCACTGTGTCCTCTGGCATCTGGCTGATTGAAGGGCTCAGCTGGATCCTCTAGCGATTGTCCTTCAGTGAGTGTCATGAGGAGAATTTGTGGTGGGAGTATTCTTTTATGTGATCGACCCAGCCTGGTCCACAGGCGTGAGAGTCCAGTCTCCACATGCTGTTATCTTCCTCTGAGAGAACGTCTGTCCCATCAGTAAAGTCTTGACATCCTGTCATGTTGGAAGCCCAGTGGAGAGTCTTTGCCTCTGCCTGTCCATCTATATCCCTTCCTTTCCTGGTGCAAGACAGGGGAACTTGAAGGAGAATTCCCTGTTGAGCTTCCGTCTGTGCCCATTAAGAATTGCTTAGTCTCTCTTGACACAGTAGTTATTGTCCCAATGAAAGGTGGCCCTAGGTGCCAGGAGCTCTCCAGTGTTGGCCACCTGGCTGGCTGGTCCTATAGAGGCCAGGTCTGGGGAGGGGAGCATAGGGGCCAGGGGAAGAGCATAGAAGGGTCGTTCTGCTGTTGGTCCTGCAGGTCATCACCAAGCTGGCTGGCATGGAGGAGGAAGAGCTGGCGTTCTCCACAAAAGAGGACCAGCAGCAGCTTCTGCAGAAAGTCCTGGCGGCCACTGACCTGGATGCAGAGGAGGAGGTGGTGGCTGGAGAATTTGGCTCCAGATCTAGCCAGGTGAGCGAGCAGGGGAGACTCCAGGTGTCTGTGCCCACAGGAGGGCTTTTCACACACAGGCACACATGTACATAAGGCTTATGTGTGTGTGTTTGGGGGGGTACCCAATGGACTTTGGGGAAACAGGAAATGCTGGAGCAGCACCCCCGTGGATCTGTTGGTGAGAGACATAGCTAGGCTCACAGTGGTGGTTGTGATTGTCTCCTGCCTCTTCATATGACTATAGTGTGTGTGTATCTTATTTTTGGAGCCTAGAACCACATATGAGGAATATCCCAGGCTCTGTCTACAGGCTCCAGGGCTAGTGGGCACTGTGATGGTCTTGGACTAGTTGGCTCACCTCTGATTCCCTCCTCAGTGACCGAGTTGAGCCTTCCAACTTGTAAGATCTATCAGAGTTCTCTGAAAATAATCTGCCTTTCATGTATACTTCCTGAGTACCTGCTGTGTCTCAGGCAAGTGTGCAGGCTTACCTAGTCAGCTTCATTACAGAGCATCCTCAGGGCCTTCAAGGAGAGAAGTGTAGTCAGGTGCTTGTGAAATTCACTAGGTATTAAAACAAAGTAAGCACTGGCTGGAGTGAGGCAGGAAGGGGGCAGCAGCTGTTATCTGGGCAGTTGCCATTCTTCCTGTGGCTCAGGCATTCCTCATGCAGGGTAGTCTGCCAGAAGCCAGGGAAGCTAAAGTCATTGGCGGTGACATTCGGTCAGTCCCCATGCTTCCCCTCTCATCTGGGTACAGTCGCATGTTGGGCTCTAGGTCAAACATACCCTTGGACTAGATGGTTGTTATTCACACACATCTTCGGGACAGAGGTGATCATCGCCATTTTACAGATGAGGTCATTGAGGACTAAATACACAGAACTTGTCCAGGGGCTGTGGAGCCAGGAGTCAAGCCCAAGGCTTTCTGGTTTTCCCTCCTTCAAAGCCTTACATTGGGTCTTAGGCTCTTGCCTTTACTCTTAAGAAGATTCTGTTCAGTGTCTGCCTCACATGTGTAAGGTTCTGGGCCCCGGTTTCTGCCTACAGAACCACAGAAGAAAGAATTCTGTTCAGAATTTATCCTTAAGGAAAGCAGCATAATGTTCTGTTAAGAGAGACTGTTGTGTTCAAGTCTCCACCTTAGGAGCTGTGAGCTTCCTTTCCTATATAATGCCTGAGACCCAATAAAAGCAGTTAAGAAATGTTATTTTTTAAAATAAATTTTAGCTGGGCATGGTGGCACACACCTTTAATCCCAGCACTTGGGAGGCTCACTGTGAGTTTGAGACTAGCCTGAAACTGCAGAGTAAGTTCCAGGTCAGCCTGGACCATGGAGTAAGACCCTGCCTTGAAAAAAATAAACAAACAAACAAATAGATGTAAATATATATTTTCTATTATTTATGTGTTCATTAACGCATGTGTGAGCACATGTGCCAGGGTCTCTTACAGCTGCAAGAGAATACCGTATGCGTGCACCTGTTTCGTGTTCTGCTTTACGTGGGTACTGGGAAATTGAACTCCTGACCAGCAGGCTTTGCAAGCAAGCACCTTCAGGCACCAAGCCATCTCCCCAGCCCAGGAAATGTTATTTTAAGATAATGTAGGGTCGGGAGAGATGGCTTGGTGATTAAAGGTGCTTGCTTACAAAGCCTGCTTGCCTAGGTTTAATTCCCCAGCACTCACGTAAAGCTGGATACCCTGGGCAAGAGACCCTGCAAGCCCATACTCACATACATGCAAGTAAATAAAAACTAAATTTTTTAAAATATTAATGTAGTAAAGAGCTGGGGTTTAGCTCAGGTATAGTGCTTGCCTAAATATGCTCAAGGCCCTGGATTCCTTCCCCAGCACCTCAGAAAAAAATAAAGTATTGAATTGAATTGCAAATGTAGTGGAAGGAGCCCTTCCCTTGGGAAACTAACCTCGAGCTGGCTTCTCTCTCCCGGCAGACATCAAGACGCCCTGGCACCATGAGCTCCATGTCTGGGGCCGACGACACCGTGTACATGGAGTACCACTCTTCCCGGAGCAGGGCTTCCAGCAAGCATGTGCATCCGCTCTTCAAGCGCTTCAGGAAGTGATGCCGCCTGCCTCGGCCTTCGAAAGGGTTCCGTGTCTCTGTACTTTCTGCGAGTGTTCATCCAGTGTCTGTTGAAGAAAATCAGCATCAGGGGTTGGCCTCTGCCTTCATGGCTCACCCAGGCTTTAAAAAAGAACACTATTTTGTTGGTCTTTTCAAACTTTTTGGGAGTGGATCATTCTTGTATATAAAAGCTATTTAAGGTATATTTATTTTTTTGTTCCACTGAGTAAACAAAACGAACATTTGGACACCCTTCATTGCGGAAGTGTTTGTGCTTGGTCACAGGTGTGGCCTCTGGAGCCCTGCCTGTGGCAGGCAGCTTAGAGCTGCTGAATAGACAAGGTGGGGCGGTGAGGAGTTTGGAGATGGGCTCCAGGGGAGTTGGCGCAGTGGATGTGGGTCAGGCTTTGGCACCACCAGTAGCTGCTTTCTTTTCCTGTGGCCATGGCTGCTCCCCACAGGTCGGCTGGTAGTAGACATCATAACACGTAGGTCTTCCAGGTTACGTCCCAGTCACAGTCTCTGTGAAGTCACTGAGCACTGGTTGGTGTGAAAGAACCACTCTCAGCCATCGCTCAGGGCTGGCTCCCTCCTCTAGCGCCATTTAGAGCCTTCAGATCCTTAGTGGCTGCTTCCTTCATCCTTGAAACTCTGGGCTTCTTCCTCCCATTCCTGGAGTAAAAGGCTGGCAAGGCAGGAGTGCTCCATTAAGGGAAGCCACTGTGCTGAGGAGGCGGCTCTTCCAGCTCCGAGGTGCGGAGCCCCTGCCCTGTGCGTGTCCCTGTGCCCGTGCCAGCAAACACACTCAGCCTGGTCAGCAGTTGGTGCTGCCCACTGTATCTGGAGATGGCATCAGGGCCCATTGCAGCCTGGCTCTAGCCCTGCCCTTGACTCTGATGGCTGATGTCCAGCTGTCCACACTTGACTGACACCATTTTGAGTCTTTGAACAATACCACACACAGCTGTGTTTTCACATTTCTTATGCCATTTCCCTGGATCTTACTGAGTCTGTGATCCTCAGCAGTAGGTCAGAGCTAGAACAGCTACCTGGCTGCCATGAGGACTAGGTTCTGTCCCAGCACTGAAAGAAAAAATGTTTAAAGAAATTCCCATCCTTTGTGCTGGTAACAGCTGACTGTAAAAAAAAAAAAAAAAAAAAATTGTGTGTGTACACATACGTACATATTTTCCTGTGTGGTAAGACTCATACATGTCTCCTCTGTTTACCTGAGACCAGTCCAAATCCCCATTCTTTGCCTCCTAAGTGTTCAGTTGGATTTCTGTTTTCCCCTGGGATTAGCTGAAACATTGCTTATAACTGCACCGTGTCTAAGGTTCTCTCATCCTGGTCCCTGAATTAGGGTAAGTCATGTGACCTGTCTGACCATGCTACTGCTTAGTCCCACTTCCTGACACCTTGTTTCCTTCTCCCTAGACAATAATCCCATTTTTGCCTAACTCCTGAGTCACCCTATGCCTTATTGAGATAGTGCCCCTCTCAATAGTCCTTTCAAATAGTCTTAGCAAATCTGCATTTGAGCCCCAGGAGCCAGACCCTAGAGCCCCGGGCGATGGACATAACCTCTACTCGCCTCCGAGAGACCAGCAGCTCGCTGCTTCTGCTTTAAAGGGACTCCTGGTGCTCTGGTGAACTTGATTCAGAGATATAACTACCTTTGCAAGCCCCCTACCACCTCAGCAACCCACTGCCAAGTCATAGAACTACCGTGGCCCTCAGTTGGCGGCCCCTACACATTGAGAACTGGTTCAGAGCTCTTCAGGTTGGACTCGTATCCTTCGCCGAGTGTCCATCCCGTTATTCAGGTGGACAA
Organism: Zapus hudsonius; assembly: GCA_004024765.1. Lineage (NCBI taxonomy): Eukaryota > Metazoa > Chordata > Mammalia > Rodentia > Dipodidae > Zapus > Zapus hudsonius. The sequence goes on from PVHP010003771.1 coordinate 66,328, forward strand.
GGACCCAGGCCCTCACCTCAGCTGCGGGTTCACATTTCCACAGGGGAGAGAAAATCACGGGGACATGGGGAAAGAAGCACCTCACCCTGGAGTCTGGATGAAGCCAATCAGCTGAGAAAGCAAAAAATTTGTCAACAGAACATTCCTATCTTACATTGAAATAGCAATGAACCAGGCTTAAGGCTTATGGGGCCTTGTTCCCTTTTCAGATACTTTCTGGGAATCTCAAACAAGACTGTTAACTTCGTTTGCCAGGTAGCTACCTGCCTTCCTGCATGTCTGTGATCTATAGTTTTATCCCATTCTGTAATCCTGCCAGGTGCCCTCAGGAGCCATCCTTGATTTCCTTTATCCTTTAGGTTTCTTGGGAACCCTTTGAAGAGTGAGACCCACTGAAATTCTATATGTGATGATTGTAAAAACAACAAAGTGAGAAGCCCACATCCGTGCTCTGAGTCTGTTTCTGAGGCCATTGGCTGCTTCCCTGTGTGCTCTGAGGCCCCGTGGCTGTGTGTGAATCTCAGAGGAACAAAGGAGGCTCGGAGACGGACAATTACATGTCCTTAGACGGCAGTGTGTGGACTGCTACACAGGCAGCCTTCCTCAGGGAGTGTGAGACAGGTTCAGAAACAGTTCGAGGGGTGCACTGGGGTGTGGCTCCATGGACAGTGTGTGCCTCTCTTTAAAAAAAAATTATTTGCAAGGAGAGAGAGAAAGAATGGGCATGTTGGGCCTCTTGCCACTGCAAACAAATTGTAGATACATGCACTATGTTGTGCATCTAGCTTTAGGTGGTAATGAGGACTTGAACCCAGGCCAGCAGATTTTGTATGCAAGCACCTTTAACTGTTGAGCTATTTCACCAACCTTCTTCCCTCTTTAAAAAAAAAAATTTTTTTTTAAATTTATTTGTAAGGAGCGAGGGAGATAATGGGTGCACCAGAGCTTCCTGGACTGCAAATGCACTCCAGATGCGTGCACTAATCTGTGCATCTGGCTTTATGTGGGTACTGGGGATTAGAACCTGGGTTGGACATGGACTGGCAGGCTTTGCAAGCAAGCACCTTTGACACTGAGCTTTCCCAGCCCTGTTCCCTCTTTAAGGGATTCTAGTCCTCTGCTGTGAAATCCCTGCTTTGTATTAGGGTTTGGCCTCAGGACCACTGTATGACTTCCTGCTGCCAGGAATGACACTTACCAGGGACCCCTAGGTAAGAACACACTGGATCCAAGTGTGACAGTTCATGATTCTGGGGTCCCTGGAGGAAAAAAGGGAGATGTGAGCACTGAAGAGAGGCCCTGTAGGCTCAGATGGTTGCCACTGCGTGTATTTCTCCCCTAGGATAGTTTAACAAATTCCCTAACCCTTGCATCCTTCATGTGGCCTCGGGGTTTTTCTGTGTCTCTCCAGCCTGCCATATTTCCTGAGAGCAGCGGGTGCATTTTCTCAATAGCCTCCAGGCAGGGAGACGTGTCTCAAATGTTACTAAAAAGCAACCAAAATGGGGACTTGAGACTGGAGTCCCAAGGCTGAGGAAGGATTCCTTCTTTCTGATCTCCCTATACAATGGCCTGGTGTTTCTAAAAGGACCTTTCAAAGGAGCAGGTGTATATTACCTGTCCATTTCAATGATGTAAATGGAGATGAAAGAGGAACTTGTTACTCAACAGGATTAGTTCAGCTGGGGAAGATTAGTGCAGCTGGGGAATTAACCCAATGCTACCTGTGATGCGTGAATTTTGAGGTTCAGGGGGGTTCCCCAGATTTATAAATCCCAAATTTCTGGTTCTTTCCTAATCTTTTGTTTTGTTTTTTGTTTTTTTTTAAATATTTTAGTTATTCATTTTCAAGCAAAGAGAGAGAGAGAGCACCAGGGCCACACCTTGTGGGTCTGGCTTATGTGGGACCTGGGGAATTGAACCCGGGGCCTTAGGCACTGGAGGCAAGTGCCTTAACTGCTGAGCCATCTCTCCAGCCCTGTTTTGTTTTTTTGAGGTAGGGTCTCACTCTAGTCCAGGCTGACCTGGAACTCACTATGCAGTCTCAGGGTGGCCTTGAACTCACAGTGATCCTCCTACCTCTGCCTCCCCAGTGCTGGGATTAAGGAGTGTGCCACCATGCCCGGCTTCCTTCCTAATCTTTAATGAAGAATAATAAAGACAGAACCAAGAAATTATGAGTTATTGAGTTTATTTGGGGAGAAATCACAGTTTGTGGAGTTTATTAAAAGGGAATTGGGACCTGGAAAGGAAGACTGGAACATTTTCATGTGGAAAACGTTTTTCAGAAAAGTGGAAGTTAGCGAGAGCAGATCCCTAGTGGCAATCTGCACATGGCAAATTCAGGGACCATGAAACAGCGGGATTAGGATTAAAGAGGGAAACATGCTTGGCATTGTGTTTTCTCAAGGGGGGAAGCTGAGGGGGTGAAGAACCAGAGAAATGCCATCCTGGAATTAGAAATTGTTTTGCAACAAAGTTCTGCTTGATTTGACCATAAACTGACCTGGAATTTCTCTGAATGTGCTCTACCCCTCCCAAGAATCAAATCTCCCCAATTAACAACCGAAGAATGTCAGAAAGCCTAACAGATAAAAAAAAAGTCCTTAAAGATAAGACAGAGAAAATAATTTATACTGGGGTAGTGTCTTCCTGAGAAACAGGACAAACACAGCTGCACAGATAAGGGTTAAGCATGTCTTAGAAGTTGCTTGTGCTTTGAAGAAGTTAGTCATTTTGACTCACATAAAATTTACAGTTTACTGCACTATTTCACCTCTGTAAGTTCTGTTTAATTGCACTCCTGTTTGATACATTCCGTATTGGAAATGCTCCAAGTTTTAGAGATTAAAAACACCACTTTTTCCTTTGTTTGGGGCTGGTCTCCTGAGCCCTGCATTTGGGTAAGACAGTCACTGGCCAGTTCCTGTGTGCACAAATACAGCTTGCTTCAATTCGGCCTAAATTTGAGTCTGTGGTTTTTTTTTTTTTTCTTTGTGTTCGTGGGTTCAACAGGGGGTGTGAGGGGAGAGCCCACATGTCTGATCCAGAGTGGGAATCCACACATGGTAAATCAGAGGCCATCAGACATAGAGAAGAGAGACCAGAATTAAAGAGACAGTAAGACAGGGTGAGGTCCTCCTTTCCCAGAAGTGGGGTTGGGAACTGAGACTCACATGGGGGAAGTTCAGACCACACCAGACAGTAGAGAGGATCTTAGGAACTGGCAAATATGTCAGGAAGAAGAGGGAGGTTTAGTTCAGGTAGCTGGGGAAAGATGGGATTTGTTGTTAGATATGGAGGATGGATCATAGAGTGGGCTCATACTCAACTGTGGACAGCAGGGGTGTCGTAGATCAACGTCCGGCACGAGTTCTAATCCAAGTTAGGACTATTCATCCCAAAATGAGATATCAGGCATTTGGCATCTTCTGGTTTCCTCTGGGCCTCTATCCCTTGCTGAAACCTGCCTAGCTTTCTCTATTCTGCCTCACCTGCAAATCCCTGATCCCAGGAAGGGGGGGGGGGTCTATGAGACTTCCAGTGATTCCAGCTAACTCAGTCATTGCTCACATCTTCACCGTAAGCAGTGTGCCCGAGATAATGGCCACAGTTCACCTGCCTCCAGCACTTCTATTGGTGCTAACCAGCGGGAAGCAGGAACTTAACCTTGAAGTCACTGGGGCTCAGCAGCATGTTTAAAGGGGGACAACACTCCTCAGGGGGTGGCACGGTCTTTTTTTTTTTTTTTTAGTTCTTTACAGACTTGGAACTCATCCTGTATCCAGATCGGCCTTGAACTGTCTCATTCCCCATTTTGGCTGCTTTTCCGTTACATTTGAGACAAGGTCAGATGTGCAGGAAGGAGCCAGATACAGTGCTTCCTGCTTACTTTCTGCACTGGCGTGGAATTCCCTTCTACGTCTGGACACAAGCTCAGAGAGGCCAGCTGGGCTCCTACAGTGAGAAGACACTTCTAGACTAGCAACCCCCCCAGGAGCCTCCATCCATCCTACCTCCTCCTCTGGGTGTGTTGGATCCTGACTTCTGCTTCCTTCTGAAGGAAGGGTGACATCTTAAAAACAGCTTCTATGACCTGTGTGCCATCCAGAAGACCCATCAGACAAAGACTCACCGGTTTTCTTTCTTTCTTTCTTCTTTCTTTCTTTCTTTCTTTCTTTCTTTCTTTCTTTCTTTCTTTCTTTCTTTCTTTCTTTCTTTCTTTCTTTCCTTCCTTCCTTCCTTCCTTCCTTCCTTCCTTCCTTTCTTTCTTTCTTCTTCTTTCGGTTTTTCGAGGTAGGGTCTCACTCTAGCCCAGGCTGACCTGGAATTCACTATGTAGTCTCAGGCTGGCCTCGAACACACTGTGATCCTCCTCCCTCTGCTTCCCTAGTGCTGGGATTAAAGGCATGAGCCACCATGCCTGGCTTTCTTTTTTTGAGAGAGGGTTTCACTCTAGCCCAGGCTGATCTGGAACTCACTCTGTAGTCCCAGGCTGGTTTCAAACTCGCTGGATACTTCTACTTCAGCCTTCTGAGTGCACCACCACACCTGGCTTCCGCTCACTAGCCAGACTGATATAGGAGGCTGAGTGCCACAGGGGAATTGTGTCCTTGAAAAGGAACCTAAGGGGTCTGTGAAGATGTCTCAGTGATTAAAGGCAAAAGCTTGCAAGCCTGCTGACCAGGGTTCAATCATAGCATGCTCCCTCCCCTTAAATAAAAATTTTTAAAAAATGAGGTGGAGAGATTGCTCAGTGGTTAGGGTGTTTGCCTGCAAAGCCTCCAGTTCGATTCCCCAGTAGTCACGTAAAACCAAATGTTCAAAGTGTCGCATACATCTCCCTGTCACTTCTGGCATACCACCTGCACAGAGCTGCCCTGGAATACTCTGGAGTACTTTGTGATAGAATGCAGCTTCACATCTTGGCAAGTTTAAATCCAAAATATGAACAGTCAAGTCAAGAAAGAGGGGAGGCCAGGTGTGGTGGCACACACCTTTAATCCCAGCACTGATGTGGGAATTTGGGGGGGGGGTCAGAGGATCCCCCAGATTTATGAACCCCAAGTTTTGGGTTCTTTCCTAATTTTTAATGAAGAGTAAAGATGGAACCAAGAAGGACAAATTATGAATTATTGAGCTTATTTGAGGAGAAATCACAATTTATCGAGTTTATTTCATGGGAATTGGGACCTGGAAAGGAAGACTGGAACATTTTCATGTGAAAAACATATTTCAGAAAAGTGGAAAACTAGAGAAACTGAGGTTTAGTAAGTGAAGTTAGAACGGAGCTATGGGTGCGTGGTATTTATGGGAAAACAGGCTTCCAAGGAAAGATCAGAAGGGGCTGCAAACACCTGGAAAGCTTTGAGGAAAAATTTAGAGGGGCTGCGAACCCATGAGAGCACCCACATGACAGATCCCGAGTGGGAATCCACACGTGGTAAATTAGAGACCATCAGACAGATAGAGCGGAGAGACTAGGATTAAAGAGACATTAAAAAACAGGGTAGGTCTCCCTTCCTTTCTGTCTCTGTCTCTGCTTGGATCTGTGAAAAGGAGCCAGCCTTTTTCCTTAACTTCCCCTAGATCTGTTCAATAAATTTTCCTCCCCAAATCGTGCCTGGTTTGAAGATTCATCCCAGTGGCGTGTGGCTGACTACGACAGTGGGCATGCTGGATCAGTCCATGGGGTAGGGGGTCATGAATAGCTCAGAAGATAGCCTGGACGCCCCCATTTGTGTGTTGTTGTTGAGGGGGGCAATGTCTCTGGATATTCTCCCCCACCATGGCTCTTAGTGTCTTTCTGCCCCCTCTTCTGCTCAGTTCCCTGAGTCATGGTAGGTGAGTATTAAGTCAGCTTTATTGTTGAGATCTTAATTGTCTCAGTACTTCTGCTTTGGGTTGTGTGGGCTCTTGCTGGTGTCTGTCTCATGGGCCTATCCCGGGTTAATTGACTCGCTTTGGTGATAGGTCTCTTGTTTATCACGCCACTCTCTTGAAGGCTTTTGGGACCTACATGATAGGCCCGGGTGGTTCATCTCTTGCCAGGATGTCCAACATCATCCTGAGGCTTGTTGGTGGAGTTGGATTGACCATGACTCTCTTACTGCCTTCTGAAATATTCAAACAGAATCTCCATCAGAGAGTGAGATCAGTATAGGTTAAATGCGACACCCATTGTTATTTTGGCAAGATTCTATAGGGAGTAGCCTCTCTGTAGTTCTCTGGTAGTGGGAATTTCCCCTTAGAGCCCAGGTATCTGGTCTCCACAGGATTATACCCTGGATCCCAGTTCCAGTTAAGGGTTCTTTGTCTCTGAGCGGGTCTCTTGGCCAATTTGAAAGCTGTTGATTACCCCCCTAGGTTTAGCGCCACTATTGCACAAACGATCACTTCTTGACTCGCTGATCTCTCCCATAGAGTAGTGTGTTCAGAATTCTCATGACACCCATCTGAATTGTATATCATGGGTCTCTGCTTACTCCAAATATCACTGACCAATTTCCCCTGGCAGCTCATGTAATGCCTTCTGGCACTACACGTGTTACCATCTGGGAGCTGGTGGCCATTCTGGATCTTGCAGGGTCTCTTGGTGTTGTGGGATGACTTTCTGTGGTTTCTGTGGCCTGGGATGGGTATTCAAGAACTTTGACAGTATCCTGTCTTGTTTTGGAGGCCTCGTGAGTCTCTTTGATCAACAGCTCAGTGTGGGAAGGAGCTAATTGTTGAGCCATCTCTCCAGTCCCCACCTTATTTTCTGATGGGGTCTCTCACTGAACCTGGAGCTAGCTCACAGATATGGACAGACAAGCTAGCCAGCAAGTTCTAGGGATCCTCCTGTCTCCACCTACCAAGTGCTTGGGTTACAGGAACATGCTGCCTCCCCTGGCTTTTTCCATGGGGGCTGGGGATTTGAACTCAGGTCCTCGTGCTTCTATGGCAAGTGCATTACCAGCTAAGGCATTTGCCAACCCCTCCCCTCCCTCTTAGTGCCCTCTCGCTCCTTTACCATGCTTTGATTCCTTCTTTTCTTTCTTGATGCTTTCAAACACAATAGCTTTATGATCTGAACCTCTGGTTCTCTCTTCTGGAGTCCTCAGAGTCTATCTCTTTGGCTTCCCTGTCTCCCTTGACTCTTGTTCACAATGGTTTCCCAGCTCACTATGAGGTTGGGTTTGTGTCCCTGTTGGTGGGCTTTGTTTATAGAATATGTGCAGCTTTACGATTGGATAATAGCCCTGGGCTCTATTAGTATTAGTAGTGCTTGCCTCACAAACATGAGGACCCAGGTTCAACCCCCAGAACTCATGTAAAAAAACCAGGAATGGTGGCATGTGCTCGTAATTCCAGCTCTGGGGAGGAGGAGATAAGCAGATCCCTGCGAGATGCCTTAGCAGCCAGTCTAGCCTAAAGACAAGTTCCAGGCTGATAAGAGACCCTGTCTGAAAAACAAAACAAACAAACAAAAAAATGGTAGACATTGCCTGAGGAATGACACCCAAGATTGTCCTCTGGCCTTCATACACATGTGCACACATGTGCATGCTGACTGCACACGCACATGCATGCACATGCGTATGCACACGAACACACACAGAATGACAGCTCTGCGTTACCTGAGGGGGACCTATGCTCTTTCGACAGTCCATACAGGTGGACTAGAGAGGCAGACAATGGCCAGAGGTGCACTGTTGATGACATGAAGGTGGAGGAAGGGTCCCATGGGAAGGAATATGAAGGCTCTAGAAGCAGAGCAAGCTTTGAAAATGGACCCTTGCCACCAGCAGTGACCATTCCATACCAGTAAAGAAATGAGTTGGTGTTTTCTTAAACCACTAAGGTTGGTGTTGTTATGGCAACAGAAAACTAATGCACTGTCCAAACGTCTGGCTCTTGGTCATTTCACTCACTGACTTATTCCCAAGCAAAGAGAGAAAGAGAGACAAACAGAATGGGTATGCCAGGGTCTCCAGCTGCTGCAAACAAACTCCAGATACATGTGCCACTTGGTTCATCTGGCTTTACATGGGTACTGGGGAACGGAGCCAGGGTCATTAGGCTTTGCAGGCAAGCACTTTAACAGCTGAGCCATCTTTCTAGCCTGGTCATTTCTGTGAATTCATCCACACATTTTAAAGACAGAGTTTAAGCCGGGCATAGTGGCGCACACCTTTAATCCCAGCACTTGGGAGGCAGAGGTAGGAGGATTGCTGTGAGTTCAAGGCCACACTGAGACTACACAGTGAATTCCAGGTCAGCCTGGACTAGAGCGAGACCCTACCTCCAAAAACAAAATACAAAATAAAAAATAAAAAAAATAGAGTTTATTTAGCATGTCTAGGTGTTTTGTAATGGAAAGGTTTTCATGCCTCAGTCTACTATATTGGTGCCAATGGAGCCAGGTTTTCATTTTAGAAAAATTTACAATGTCATTCATCCCCAGGCCTCTTTTCTTTTATTATTAATATTATTTATTTATTTATTTGCAAGGACAGAGAGAGAGAGAGAGAGAGAGAGAGAGAGAGAGAGAGAGAGAGAGAGAGAGAGAGGGAGAGAGAGAAGTTGACATGCCAGGGCTTCCTGCCACTGCAACCAAACTCTAGATGCATACACTTCTATGAATCTGGCTTTATGTGGCCACTGGGGAATTGAACCAGGGTGGTCAGGACCTTGAAAGCAAGCATCCTTAACCACTGAGCAATCTCTTCAGCCAATAGTTTTATTTATGAGAGAGAGAGAGAGAAAGAGAGAGAGAGAGAGAGAGAGAGAGGCAGACAGAACGAGCATGTGTGCAAGGGCCTTCTGTCACCGACAAACTCCAGATGCATGTACCACTTGTGCATCTGGCTTTACATGGTTATTAAGGAATTGCACCCAGGCCTTCAGGCGAGGCCAGCAAGGGCCTTTTACCATTGAGCCATCTCCTTCGGCCCAGGCCTCTTAGAGCATGTCAACTTGACAGGATATAACTTAGGAGACAAATCTCTGGGCATGTCTCTGAGGACTCTTCTACATTAGGCTAACTGAGGTGAGAAGATCCCCCTTAGATGTGGCCATCACCACTTCATGTGCTGTGACTAAGGAAGAGAAAGCAGGCATTCAACTCTCTCTGCTTCCTGACTGCAGATGCAATGTGACCAATTATTTCGTGTTTCTGCCACCATGCCTTCTCCGCCATGATGGAGTGTAGCTCCTCAAACTGTAAGTCATAACAAACCTTCCCTTCTTCAAGTTGTTTCTTGTCAGGTACTTTGT
>PVHP010003772.1:0-76107 GCA_004024765.1 Zapus hudsonius
CAACTGATCAGGGATGGGGAGGGGGGGAATTGGGGAAGTCGGGATAACAACGCATGGTTTGCCCACTAAATAATGTAACTCATTATGGACAATAAATATTAAATTTAAAAATAAAAATAAAAAATAAAAAATAAAAAGCTGTCTGAAGCCCAGCATGGTGGTGCATGCCTTGAATCCCAGCACTCAGGAGGCAGAGGTAGGAGGATCACAGTGAGTTGGAGGCCAGCTTGAGACTATAGAGTAAATTCCAAGTCAGCCTGGGCTAGAGTGAGATGCTACCTCAAAAAATGAAAGAGAGAGAGAGAGAGAGAGAGAGAGAGAGAGAGAGAAAGCTATCTAAAAGAGATGCAGGAGGGCAGAGGAGTGAGTAAAGGATAGACCCTAGAAACAAAGGCCCTCTGAAGACTGCTGAAGTCTACAGCGAGTGAAGACAAGGCAAGGGGAAAGGATCCAATGCTTGGACAATCCAATCCTGACTGGGGATCACCCCTTACTTCATTCCACATAAATTGTGCAATGTTGGCCATTCTCTAATCCAGTGCTCTATATTGCAGCTGCCTCACCTGTGTACTGTACTAAAAGAACACAGTTTTAAAAAATAAAAATATGAAATTCCAACAGTATATTTGATCCCAAAATTCACCAGTCAAAATTTTCATTGTGGCCTGGCATGATGGCTCCTGCCTTTAATCTCAGCATTTATGATGCTGAGGTAGGAAAATTGCCCTGAATTTGAGGTCAGCCTGGGCTACAGAGTTCCAGGTTATCCTGGGCTAGAATAAGACCCTGCTTCAAAAAAAATTGTCATTTTTATTGTTGCAGTTCTACTTCTTTTAACCTATTTGACCTTTGCCCCCATATCCTTTGGGCAGGATATTATGACTGGAGAGGAAACTAGCTAAAAGGGTAAGGCAGGCCCTGGCTTCAATGCCCACCCTGCCACCTAGGTGCTATGGAATCCTGAGTCGATTATTGACCTCTTTATGCTTGGGCTTTTTAATCTATAAAAGGATAATAACTGTACCTAGGTAAGTGGATTTGGGGGGATTGATAAAACCAGCATATGTACTAGATTTATTATAATGTCAGCCTCTATGCAGGCACTCAGAAGGCATAGCTGCTAATGCTTATAATTATTTTTCTTTATTATGAAACTGATACAAGCTTAATTTTAAACATCCCAGAGATAGCACTTTTATAACCAAAACAGTTCAAAATGTTCTATTTGTTTTATACAGAAAGATTAACCACATATCAGTTTGCCCAATATCTAATGAAAATGGTCTAAATTTCGTCGGTATTCTATGTAGCTGTCTACCAGCATGTCTTCTGTTCCTAACTTACTCTCTGATTAATAGTTAATGACTTTCATCATTTTTCAGCCTTTTGGCTAAGATCAAGTGTAATAGGAATTCATCACTCTTAAATGATTGCCTGACAGAATGCTGTAAAGAGAAAATCTCTATCACCTGCAAAATTCCAAGCTCTACTCTTGTTTAAAGATGCAATGTTAGGTTATATATTCAAGTGCAAAGTGTTCATTCATTTTTTTCAGAGTCTCACTATGTAGCCAAGGTTGGCTTTGACCTCCTGAGCCCCTCCAGGCTCCTCCAGGGTACTAGGATTACAAGTGTGTGCCTCCAAACCCAGCAGTTTTCGCTGAGTCTATGTTCATAGTCAGGATTTTAGTTACATCCACAGAATGTATAGCATCTGATTAGAAAATTTTCCAACCATTTAGGTCTTTGATAACATGTGGACAAAAATGAGTAACTTAGCAATGTTGATGCTATTTTTTTCATCTAGCTGCTTGGATTTCCTGGAGGCCCTGCCCACGTGTTGTTCTTGGAAAGATATTAGAGTGGAGGCATCTCAAAATGAAGAGCCTTGTTTGATAAACCTCCTCAGCAAGGTGTCCTCTATACACAATATCATAATTGCTCCTTGATTTGGTGTTCATCCACATTGTTAATTAAAAGGGGATTAAGAGATTTTAGAAGATGCTATGCTCAAGAAATACACAATCGACAGAGCACAAAAGTGAGGGAACAACCACCAAAAAGCAACAATGCCTCTAAACCTCCATAGAATCATTTCCTGGCCTGAAATGGAAGTGATGATTTAACCACTTAACTCTACCCTATGGGTGAATCATCTTATTATCATCCTGTTTGTTATTGAAACAAATTTACCCATTAGCAAAATATTATTAAAGATGATAAAATATTAAGCTCCACAAAACTCCATTAAGTCCCAATATTAATTAACTGCCAAAGTTCTGCCTCCACTCTACTGGGTCTTTCTTTCATGTTCTAGAACATTCAGAGACCACCTGATCCCTAAATTGCTCTAAGCCAAGGCCCTCCCAAGCCCTAAACAATGAACTCCACACCCTTCCCAGCAGCTTGGGATGGGAGTCTGGTGAAGGCTCCACTGCTGGGAGACCTCCACCTCAGGAAATGAAGATTTAAAAACATGTGGTCACACAAGGCAGTGAATATTACAAAGAACAAGTTCATTGTAATATTCACTGCCTTAATTTTCCTTCTGGTGTCAATTCTCTCTCACTCAGAATCTAATTTCATGACACCTGATCTTTTCCACTTTTAATCTTTCTAAATATCATCATTTTCCTCTTCATTTTTTGTACTCTATCTTTTCAGATCAGTTGTAATATGCAATGGTATACTCATCATGACCCAGAAAGTTAAATTCTCCTTTTACTATATCAAACAAGCTGAGTCCTAGACCCATCAACCATTGACCAGAAGCATGAGAAATCTCATTAATTCAATGTGAACTAAAAAGAAGAATAGTCAAGTAAAGAAAACTCACAGTAATCAATGCCACAATATTTATTTTATTTTATTTATTTTTTTACTTTTGAGACAGATCTCATATCATCTAGATTGGACTCAAATTCACTATGTAGCCAAGGCTGTCTTGGAACAAGGGATCCTCCTGCCTCTGCCTAAGATTTGGCATTATGTGGGTGTACCACTATATCCAGCCGACACAGGTTTGGTTTTGTTTTGTTTTTAATGTATGTCCTGAATGGACCTAGGATCTTGAACAAGCTAAGCAAGTTTACTATCACCAAGATACATCCCCAGCCCTGTATTGTGTGTCTTTATTCATTCTTTTCTGGCTCATTCTCACCTCAGATATGATCTATTTCTATTTCCATTTATCTATGTCTATTTCCATTTCTAGAGCCTTCCCTGAGATTATCTATATCTAGAGATTTGTTATGTGTCTCTATGTTTCTGTTCTTCTTTATGCCTTTCTTTGTAATTAGCCTTACCACATTCCATTGAAAATGTCTACTTCTTCCTCTCAAAGACATGAACTTTGACTTATTTATACTTTTATCCCTAATATATAACATAATACCTGAATATAATACTTTATGAGATGCTTTTATGAATATATAAGCACATATGCGATAGTGAATGTTATGGTTAAAGGTTTATAAATATCTCAATTTTACAATGAATATTATAAATATTTTAAAATTTAAAATATTATCATATTTAATTCAAAACGACCCTCCAGACATGAGTGCATTCATGAACTCATAGTGGAGGTCACTGCCTCTGTAAGATATGTACAAATCTGAGGTCAACATTTAACATAGATGGTAGAAGAGGGGTTACCTGAAAAGAACAAGTTCACTGTAATTGGGGTAGGGAAGGTGGAACTAATGATGATAACGGGAGGGGATTATAATCAAATTATAGTATGTTCATATAATAACATTCTCAATTAAAAAAAAAAAGAAAAACAATCGGGTGTGTTGGCACACACCATTAATCCCAGCACTTGGGAGGGGATCACTGTGAGTTCAAGGCCAGCCTGGTACCACAGAGTGGGTTCCTAAGCTAGAGTGAGACCCTATGTCAAAAAAAAAAAAAAGATGACACATACATGAGTAAAAGAAAAAAAAAGAAAAATCTTATGAGACAGGTATTGCTATTATCAGTTCAGAAGGTAAAGGCACAGCCATCCAAAGGGACAGAATGGAAATGGAAACTGAAGTTCAGGTGATAGGAGTGTAAAGTCCAGAGCCTGCCATTATTTCCCATGGCTTCTGAGCTGTTGGCAGTGGACGATGCCCCTCTAGTCACTGCTCTCCAGAAAACCACATTTATTCTCTTCTATTGGCAAGTAGTCAAAACTCAGTAAGCATCACTTGCAATTATCTTAGATATTACTTTTAATAATTTGTTCAGTCACACATCCTTTTATTGATGTTCAAGTGATTTTAACCAGGAAGAGACAGTACAACTCCTGAGATACAACTCCAGGAAGGAATCTAATAGGCCCTTCTGTTCAGAACTGCACACCTTTGTCTCTTACTAAACTCTGGGTTTTGTCAACGATCTCAGGTGCCTGAAGATGACGTGAAAATCTCTCTGGCCCTTGTGGGCAGCAGCATCATGGATTAGGAGGTGAACAGGCACATTGAAAACACCACCACTTGCATTCACTGAGGGTTTTTTTTTTTTCCTTTTCGCTTACTAGATCCAAGATCAAAGGGGAAATCGGTAGTCATTAAATGCCAAACATTTAATAGCAGTAGAAAAGGGCCAAAAATGGAGCTTATACATCTCCAAGTATATATATATATATATATATATATATATATATATATATATATATATATACTATATATATGTGTGTGTGTGTAAATATATATGTATATATATATGTGTGTGTGTTAATATGTGTGTGTGGGAGAGAGAGAGAGAGAGAAAGAGAGAGAGATCATTAGGTCAAGCTGTCCTGCTCCAGAGAATGACAAAAATAACAAAAAAATTAGGCATTGCAGCCAAGCAGAGGAACAATCTTAGAGAACTTGGAAGGTGGCTCCAAGACATATGGTGAAAACATGGGCTTCCAGCCAATCCCTTGGTCCAATTGCAAGGCTCCAAGTTGGCATGAAAGCAGGAGACACCTGGAAAATTAAGATGAAAATCAAAACGCATCTCTCAGGTAAGAGGAAATCAAGCACGATGTTGGCCAGCAAAGGAAGGATAGCCTGGATGGCTGCCAAGAACAGAAATTGCTCTCATGGTCTGTGGTCAGGCTAAATTCTTTTATCCTCTGAAGTCCATTAGATCGTCATTGTTAGGAAGGATTCTGTTCATCTCCAGATGCCCAGTGGGATAGAGTGGACCACTGGCAAGGATATAGAGGAACCCATGTTTCCCGAATGCCTAGGGACCTCATTCAGATAAATGACCCACCCTCCTCCTCATCAATCTGAAATCCAGTGATAATTTCTCTGCAGATAGATTCAGAGCTCAGTAGAGCAAGCTGTCCCTGTTTACCTCCCTTGACCTAATCTGAGCAGAAGATCTTACTCTAACAGAGAGTAACCAGGAATAGGATTCACTGAATAAGTAAAAATCCATCCACAAGGGGCTGGAGAGATGGCTCAGCCATTAAGGCTCTTGCCTGCAAAGCCTAAGTGCCTGGATTTGATTCATCCGCACCCATGTAAACCACATGCACAAAGTGGAACATGTATCTAGAGTTTGTTTGCAGTGGCTAGAAGCCGTGGGGCTTCCATGCTTTCTCTCTCTCTCTCTCTCTCTCTCTCTCTCTCTCTCTCTCTCTCTCTCTCTCTCTGCCTACAAATAAATAAAAGATGTTTTTAAAAATTCATCCATTGTCCAAAATCTGACCATTTTGTTTTGCTTTCTTTATTATTTATCATTGTTTTATTTAAAACTGGAATTCATTTTTTAGCCTGGTTTGGCCTGGAATTCACTATGTAGCCCAGACTAACCTCAAACTCATGGTGAGCCTTCTGCCTCAGCCTCACAAGCATTGGGAGTATAGGTGTGAACCATTATGCTTGGTTTCAAATTTGATACCTTAGTGAAGAGAAAGATTTCTCCATTAATCTAATAGTAAGCACATATGTTTCCCCTCTCCTCTTCATTCTTTATTACTTTTTCTAAGCAATATTTTATAAGAGATAACAGGTTGAAGAAAATCGTGCTTAGCATTATACGTGTAGCTGTACAAATCCAAGCAATAAAAGAAACTCTGTAACCACTGACAAGAAACAACAAAAAGATACCAAAATATTCACCACAATGCATATTTTACTAAAATTCTCTGAATTCCTTACTATGTGATACAAAATGCTTTATGAGCTGTGACAGAAAAAACTTTCTGAGATGCATATAATACAAACCAATTTAAACTACCAAGAAGTTCACTGGACGACTTCTAAAGGATGTTACCACACCCAATGCAGGCTTCATCCTAGCTTCAGAATTCAGCATGTCTTCGAAGGCCGTATGGCTTTGCTGTGATCCCTAACCTTTTAAAATCGTCCCCACTCCTTTCTGTGCCTCACTGCAGTGTGCATTCCCCTCCCCACACCATCCCTCCGTTAAATTTCTCATCCAGGCTCTATGACCATAACAGATTTACCCATTACAAAAAAAAAAATCTAACATCAAAACTAAGAGTGGAGAAATTATCCATTCTTGGGCAACAAACATATAAAAATACCATTTGCTGTCTTTAAAAACCACAGAAAAAGACCATAGCAGGATTCCAGAAAGTATCAAATTGCCTTTTTCAGTGGTTAACAGACATTAATACTAAGAGCAGCTTTCCTATATGTACTGTGCTATAAAGCAGCTAGGCAGCATTTTTAAAAATGTCTTAGACTACACATGTGTTTTTGTTGAGAGATTTTGTGGTTCTGGAGGAGTCCCCCCCAGACTTATGAACCCCAAGTTTGGGTTCTATCCCGCCTTTAATAAAAAAATAATAAACACAGATTCAAGAAGAATAAATTATGAATTATTAAATTTAGTTAGAGAAAAATAAAAAATTTTGGAGTTTATTTGAGGGAGATTGGGATTTAAAAAGGATGGCTAGAACAGAATCATAAACAAGTGGGAAGTAGGAAATACACTCCCATGTGAAAAGCACTGTAGAGTTTGCAAGGCTTATCTAAGAAAACTTGAAGTTTTATGGAAAAACTGGAATAAACTCACAAGCACATGTGTTGCAGTCAGCTGGCTAGTTGCTGTGCAGAAAGAACCCAAGCAAAAGCGGCTTATGGAGGAATGGGTTTATTAGGCTTATGGACTCGAGGGGAGACTCCATCCTGGCAGGGAAAACGATGGCATGAGTAGAGGGGTGGACATCACCTCCGTCACAGGTTGGCCTCGAATTCAGTCATCTTCCTGCCTCAGGCTCCTGAATGCTAGGATTATAGACACGTACCACCATATCTAGCTTGAAATGTTAAAGTGTCCGGAGTTCAGTATCAAACAAATGAGTTTGAGGTTCTGGGAGAGACCCTGTCTCAAAAAAAGTAGGATGGAGAGGCAATAGAAGACACTCAAGAGAATAATGGGAGGGAAAATATAATAAGAGGGAAACATGATGGCATCAAAACAGAGGAGAGTCTATTAGTAAAGAAGGGATTCCGTGAGGGGGATTAGGAGGGAGAAGGGGAGGGTGGTGGGAGGGGATGATGCTCATGATATATTAGTTATACTTATTAAAGTTGTCATTAAAAAGTTAAAAAAGAAAAAAATAATGTTTTTTTTAAAGAAGTATACTGGGGAGATGTCTCAGCAGTTAAAGGTGCTTGCTTGCAAAGCCTGATAACCCAGCATTTGATTCTTCAGTGCCCCATCTGAAGCCAGATGCACAAAGTGGCACATGCATCTGGAGTTCATATGCAGTGGTAGGAAGCCCTGGCACACACAGATGGATTCTCTCTCTCTCTCTCTCTCTCTCTCTCTCTCTCTCTCTCTCTCTCTCTCTCTCTCTCCCTCCCTCCCTCCCTCCCTCCCTCCCTCCCTCCCTCCCTCTCTTAAATAAAAACTCATGTAAAAGATGTAAATCGATGATCCATGGCCATTTATTTAAAAAAGGAGACACTGGACATAACCTCTGGCCTACACACACGCACACACATGTGCATGCACTCACACACATATGAGCAAGCGTATACACATGCACACAAACCGCACACCAAAAATAAAAACACTTTTAGTTTTTGCTTCAAGATAAAATTATCACGCACGAATTGGAGGAAAAAAATAGTCCCTGAGGCTAATCGAACCTCATCAAGGAAAGTGCATTTGATCTTAGAAGGATGGTTCAGAGCGTGTGTGCATGTGTGTGTGCGTGAGTGTATGTGTGTGCTTGTGTGTGTGTGTGTGTGTGTGTGTGTGTGTGTGTGAGTCAATACACTATTTAATATAGGTGAAACCTTTTCCCTGGGAAACCACGAAAACACATATTCACTCCAGATAGGGCACATATAGCAGACCAATGTACAACAGCACCAAAACCAGTTTTCTTGGGGTTACTTCCAGAGCAGGAGGTGCTTGCCTTCAGCCAACTTGTCACTGAAAAGTCCAAGCCAGCACAGGTGGCAATTCATGGAAGAGGCATCTCAGGAGCTCACTGCACCACCTGCAGGCAGCTCGGCTGGGGATCTACAGGGATGGAGTGAAGTCTCCCCATTGACCCTTTATCTAACCTTGTGGGGTGGGGGTGGGAGGGATGCTTGCAAACTTTTCCCTAGACTTCTCTCCTGAGCTTCCTTCCTCCCCCAGAAGGGAATGTTTCCAGTCAAAGAACATTGCAACACAACACTGGAGGGAGGCCCCTTACAGCTGTTTCTGCCCCTATAACTTTGGGGCATGCTCATGTGGTCTGTAAGTTTCAGCTCTCCAGGACGGATCTCCTGCTTCCTCTTTCCCTAGGAGGAAATATTCCAATTAGAAGGAATTTGCTATACATCAGGATATATGAAAATTATCATGAATTCTGGAATACTTTACCCCAAATGAGCTTATACTATACCTGAAGCCCAATCCTATACCCATAATTCTGACAGTCAATCGGAAGAAACACATAGGTTGGAACACTGAATGTTCCTGCATGGAGATATTACAGAAAAAAACCTTGAGGTTGATGCAGAAATAAGCAGGATTCTTTATGCTTTGGCTTTTTCTGAAGCAAAATACAAGGCAAGGGGCCTTCTATAAAACTGATGTAACTTTTCTTTCTTTTGTGGTGTGTGGGTCAAACCCAGGACATGCTAAGCAAGCACTCTGCCACTAAGCTGCCTTCCCAGATGGTATGATTTATATCTATAATTTCATGGTCTTGTTTCACTGGTATCATGTACTGGCTACTGTTGCGTGATGCATTGTGTGAGAATATCTACATTTATATTGGATCACTTTCTTTATTAATCAAATATAATGTTACCAAGAGAACAGCCTATTAGTGTTTCAGAACATGGAAGTTTGGGCATCTCTAGATGAATAGTCATTTTCTGGCATTCCAGTGCAGGGAATTAGTGAAAGCTGGCATGAATCCTCAAGAAGTATATAGAACTGACTTTAGTTCCTCATTAAAGTCAGACAATGTCAATAGTGTAAATTATATAGTGTAAATTACACCACCATGTAAAGTATATGTTTTTTTAAGCACATAAAAATTCTTTTCTATTAAAATCATCATATGTATGTCTATACATCCATAAGTGAGAAGGAAAGTTTCTTAAAATATTTCCAAATAAATATCATGAGGAGATAGTCTAATATTTTAGCCTTATATTTTATCTTAATCTATCCTAATATTCTGGTATTAAATTTCATCTTAACTCATTCCAATAACTATTATATACAAGTGATTTTTTTCTAATTATCAGCAAATTTTTTATCTCTCGCTGAGACATGTATTTTATTAGCTTTCTCCTTTCTGTCACAATAATTTATTAAAAGTTCTGTTCCCCCCCCATCAACAACACACAAAGAAAAACTGGCAAATTCTTGTACAATTCGTAACTGTCTATCCCATGGACCAGTCTAGCAATTACACTGAGGAGGGCCCCCCCAACTGGATTGGGAACAGGGAGGAGGGAAATGGGGGTACCATCACAAGATTTGCCCATACAATTAATCTAATTATTAACAATAAATAAGTTTTTTAAGGCTCTGTTCTATGCTCTTCTCAGAAATACATAACTTATTCACTGTGCAAAATAATTTTTAAAATGCATTCCAGACATTTCTGATGATGGTTATTTAGCAGTTACAACACTGTAGTAGGATCTACATTTGATATCTAATTTTTGAGACAGGATCTCTCATACCAAAGGCTAGCCCCGGACTCATTCCACTGCCAAGAATGTACTTGACCTTCTGATATTCCTCCATCTACCTCCCAAATGTTGGGATTCTAGGCATGCATCCCCACACTCGACTTGTACAGTGCTGAGGATTACACCCAGGACTTTAACCATGCAGGCAGGTACTCTACCCACCAAGGCCCCTGGCCAGCTCTTATTTTGAGTATTGTTGGTCTGTGTGGTGGTATGTTTTAGACTGAGTCTCACTATGTAGCCCAGGCTAGCATCAATCTTGGGGTCCTCTCTGACCCTGAATGCACCCAGTCTAACCTGAATATGGCAAGTAACATCATGTGACAGAAGGTCTGATCATCAAGGTGGCTGATGAGCCAGTAGTGGATGGGGAAGGCAGAGGAATGATTCAAGTCCCCAAGAGAAATGGGACACTGTGTGGTGTAATCACACTACTCAGAATTTTAATAAACTGCATTTTCTTTGAAACTTTAACTACTTTTATGAGACTTCCTCTTAAATATGTTTGCCAGAACTCATGAGTGGAGGATAGAAAATTATATTTCATAAATTCCTATTATTTCAATTGATAATTGCATATTTGGGGTGGCCTGAGTGTTAGTCCTTCAGAATTCATACCATGAAGCCCTCTCTTCCAATATATCAAAATTGTAAATGTAGTAGAATTTAAGTTAAAATGAGGTTGTTTGGTTTCCTTAGAACAAGAAATTTAAACACACAAGTGTACACACTGCAAAGACCAGGACACAGCAATGATGTGATCAGCAAGCAAAGAGGTAAAAACTTCAGAAAACAATGCAAACCCTTATGACAACTTGTTCTTTGTCTGATAGTTTCCACACTGGAGGAAAATAATGTTTTTTGGTTAAGCAGCTCAGTCAGTGGTATTTTGTCATGTTAGCTGTTGTATATTAGTGTAGTGTCTTAACTCCCAATCTTACAGGTTTCATATGCAGCTAAATGATGCCATACAAACTCCTAAGAACCAATGGCCAATAGGATTGACAGATGAATAAGGCACCTATTGCCACCAAGAAGTTAATGATCAGATGAATGACTGGCAGAGACACATGTCTAATAAAAGTGGAACTATAATTTCACATTTTGCACCCCACAATCCTGAAAATAGATCAGAGAAAAAAATTAAAAGAAATAAAAGTATTAAAATAGTATTCAGATAAATCTATATAACTACATATGTCTATCTATTAGCCTATGTATCTCTATATAAACAATATGTCTGTATATGTATGTCTATGTGTTTTATGAAACTCTGGTTCTTCAGGGGAGCCAGAAGTTAGTGAAAGTAACCAGTGTCTTGGATCCTAGTGAATAAAGGGAACAACAGTACTTCATGTGTGGAGTACCAAAGCAAACTTCACTGTGGAAAGCTGAGAAGGAATGAAGCTACAAGATCTGTGGAATGGCTTGAAATAAAATGTAATTACCAAATTACAAATAAAATAGGCATGTTTTTCCGGATCTCTGGACATTAAGCAAATTGCAAAGAAATATTATAAACAGCTCTATGTTCACAAATTTTATAAATAGATAAATACCTAAGAAACAAACCAATTCCTTGAAAGAGACAATCTGACAGACACACAAGATAAAATAGGCAATTTGAATAGGCAAATATCTATTAAAGAAATTGAATCACCTCACTGCTTTTCAACATAACATTTAAAAGCCTAGCTAATGTAATGACAAGAAAATAATATAAAAAATATACATCAAAGGAGAATAAGGAAATAAAACTCTTTATTAGCAGACAAATGTGATTATTGTGATGGTTAGGTTTTGTTGTCAACTTGACCTGTTAGCAATCCACAGTAATCTTGAGTGAAGCATAGTGGCTTTCCTCCAAAATGAAGAGACAAAGTAGGCTCAGGGGATTAATGAAGTCATATTGGCTAGAAACAAACATCTTTTCCTGAGAGGGCAGTGCAGGAAGGAAATTCCAGAGACTCAGGAAGTCAACACATCTGGGAAAGGATTTCAAGACCCTGCCCTGAGGCTACATTAAAAAGGAAATATCTCTCCTCCCACTACTTTTTGTTGGTGTGTGTGTGTGTGGTATTGGTGATGGCTTTTCTCTTTCTCCCTGTTTGAACCCATGAAAGGAGGTCAGCCTCTTTCACCATTATGGAACTTCCCCTGGATATGTAAGTTCAATAAATCCCTTCCATAAATGTGCCTGGTTTGGAGATTCATTCCAGCAGTGTGTGTCTGACTATATCTATGTAGAAAAATATATATATTAATTTTGAAATTTACACCAATAAGTGACTGGAAGACAAGATTAGAAAATACAAGTCAATATGCAAAAGTTGGTTGTTCCCTTATCATCAATGAACAAATGGAATTTTAAATAAAAAATGCAAAGAGAATTCCTTTAGCAAACCCAAAATTAAGCACATAGATCTAATAATATATGGACAAACCCTCAATAGAAAAAGTACAAGACCCAAATGAAAGAAATTTTTTAAATTAAATAGAGGGATTTATCAACTTCATAAATAGAAATACTCAATACTATAAAAATGCCAGTTCCTACTTAGTTGATCTATGTATTCAACAAAGTGCCAATCATAGAGTTTGTTTTGTGAATATTAACAAATTGATCCAAAAGTTTATGTGGTAGACCAGGACCCACAAGAGCTAACAGAATACTAAAGAACAAAGTATAAATACTGACACTGTATTGTTATGAGACTTACTATACAGCTACAGTCATCAAGACAATGTGCATTGGTAAAAGGCACATCCACCAGTGGAACAGGATAGAGACTTTCCCACATGGGTCCATGGATAACCAGCTGATCTTTGATAAAGAAGCAAAGAGAGGGGCTAAAGAGATGGCTCAGCTGTTAAGGCACTTACCTCCAGTGCCTAAGACTCCTGGCTCAATTAACCAGTACCCACATAAGCCAGACCCACAAGGTGGTGGCCGTAATGCTATCTCTCTCGATCTCTATCTCTATCTCTCCTCTCTCTGTATCTCTCTGCTTTAAAATGAATAAATAAAATATTTTTTTTAAAAAAAGAAGCAAAGACAATGCAATGGAGAAAAGGTAACCTCTTGCATAAGAGGTGTGGCAGCTACTGGACATCTCCATGGAAGAAATGAATTACAGACCTGACATCCCACCCACACACAAGTACACATACACACACACACACACACACACACACACACACACACACACACACACACACATCACCCCAAATGTATAATAGGCCCAAAGGTAGAACACAAAATTTTAAACTACTGCAAGACAGAATAGGAGAAAATGTAGATACCCTTGAGTATCACAATGCCTTTTAACATAGCAACAAAAGTATAATACATGAAAATCTGAGGGAAAGTAACCCTCCAGGAGGTAATTCATCAAAGTTGAAAATAGAAGAATGGTTACTAGAGGCTGAGGAGTGTAGGTGGGAAGAGATGGGGGAAACTGAGGAATGTATGCCAAATTATAGCTAGAGAGGAGCAAGAGACTCTGGTGTGCTATTAAATAACAGTATACCTACAGATCATGATAATGTATTGTACACTTCAAAACATTTATCTTTTTAAAGTGGAGAAAGAAAATGAACCAAACATTAAAATAAAATTTCTTATATTCCACTTGAGGTACTAAAATTTTGATACAAATAGACAAACACTAAGTATGCATATTATAACACATATAGTAATCACAAAAATAATCATACCAAGAGATATGCTCAAATCACAATACAGAAAAGTAAAATTCTAAAAATGTTTCAAGATAGTC
Source organism: Zapus hudsonius (assembly GCA_004024765.1). Classification (NCBI taxonomy): domain Eukaryota; kingdom Metazoa; phylum Chordata; class Mammalia; order Rodentia; family Dipodidae; genus Zapus; species Zapus hudsonius. The sequence goes on from PVHP010003772.1 coordinate 13,945, forward strand.
ACAAGAGATTTTAAAAGCATGCAACAAAGAAATAAAAATAGAACAAACAAGACCAAGGAAATGGTTCAATCAATAAAGTACTTACTGTCACAAGCATGAAGATGGTGAATTCCCAGTACCAATATGAAATTCAGGTATGTTGGTGTGTTTCTGTAATCCCAGAGCTCAGGAAGAGGAGATGGGAGTATCCCCAGGGATAGCTAGTATGGTCCATTAAGTGAGAAACAGGTTCACTGTCTCAAAAGATAAGGTGGAGATCCATTAAGGAAGGCAGTACTGGCCTTCACACACACACACACACACACACACACACACACACACACACACACACACACATGCAAACACCCATGTGAATGCACACCTGCATGCACTCACACCCATAAACATGCACTTACATCACACATGCGTGTACATATTTAAAAAATGAAAAATAGAGAACAAGCAGAAAGAAAACCAATAATTTAATAGCAGATTTAAGCCCCAATATACCAATAAGTATTCCAAGGGTGAATGGGAGAGTCCCAAAGAAACATAAGGCCAATTAGAATGAAAAAGCAGGATGTCAAAATGTATAGGATGAAGCTAAAACAATGCTTGGGGGGAAATTTATAGCAATAAACTTTTTTTAAAAGAGATTATTTTTGAAGAGGAAAGATTTTAAATCAATCAATAGTTGCATCTCAAGAAAGTTGAAGACCAAAATAATGAAGCAGATGGGAAAAAGTGATAAGCGCATAAATCAGAGGAATTAAAAACAGGAAGACTATAGAAAAATCCATAAAGCAAAATCATATATGTGTGTGTGTGTGTGTGTGTGTGTGTGTGTGTGTGTGTGTGTGTGTGTGTTTCAAGGTAGGTCTCGTTCTAGGACAGGCTGACCTGAAATGCACCGTGTGGTCTTAGGCTGGCCTCCAACACATGGCCTCCTACCTCTGCCTCCCAAGTGCTAGGATCAAAGACATGTGCCACCACTCCTGGCTTAAATGGGTAAATCTTTAAGGCCGTTAGAGATAAGAAGGAAGACATAAACCACCAATATGAGCAGTTAAACAGAGCAAGTCACTGAAGAGTCAGTCATCAGCCATGAAAAGATCAAAGAATACTTTCAATAACCTAACACCTAAATTTTTGAAAATGCGAGAGAAATGAACAAATTCCTTTAAAAAACTACAAACCTCTGAAGCATGATTGAGGTGACATAATCCCACAGCCAATGAAATATTTACTATAGATTAAATTCTCTCCAACAAAAAAAAATCTCCAGGCTCAGATGATTTCACTGGGGAAATCTACCAAACACTTAAAAGACTATCAATAATTATGTACACTTTCTTCCAGAAAAATATGACAGAATGCTTCCCAACTAATTTTACAAAACCTCACAATTAGCCAATAAAAAATTGTGACAAAGGTGGTGCAAAGTAAGAACCCAGTGAATATTTGACCATAGTCACAAAAATCCTCAGCAAAATATTAGCAAATCAAGAGCTGGGTGTGGTGGCACATGCCTTTAATCCCAGCACTCACTCTGGAGACTGAGGTAGGAGAGGTAAGAGGACTGAAGTTGAGTTCAAAGCCAGCCTGAGACTACATAGTGAATTCCAGGTCAGCCTGGGCTACAGCGAGACCCTACCTCAAATATATACATGCAAGTTAAATCCACAAATGCTAAATTAATTGGGCCCCATGATGAAATGGGGTTTACTCCAGTTATGTAAAGCATGTTTAATGTTTGAAAATCAATTTGACCCATCATACCAGACTAATGAAGAAATTGTATATTCATATTAATGGATACAGAAAAAGCATTTGACAAAATCCAACACAAAGGAAAAAAAATCCAACACCTAAGGATAGTTCTCTACAAAAGCTCTCAGCAAATAAAAACAAGAGCATATCCACAAGTTGGTAATTATCTTGAAAAAAAATAAAACAAAGCAAAAACCCAACAACTAGCATCATATTTAATATTGAGTGGTTTGGGACCAAATCAAAAATATATACACTCATTGCCTTGACCCAACATATCACTTAAATTTCTATCAGTTGTTTATACATTCAAAATCAGGCAAGAATTAACCAAAAAAAATTTTAAGCAAACAAATTGGGAAGGAAAAACAATATTCCTATTTGCATATATGGTTGACTATAATCCAAAACCCCAGGCCATCTATAAAAACCCTATTAGATCTAAAAGAGTTTAACAAGGTTTTTAAGTGTTGTAGAGAATAGGAAATGCTTAGAAATCTGTCAGAACAGGTATAGTGATACATGTTGCAAATTACAAAACACAAACTGTTAGCCACACACCCCTGGGATGAATCTCCAAACCAAGCACATTTTATGGGAGGAAAGGAATTATTGAAGCTACAGATCCAGGGGAGGTCCATAATAGTGTAAGAGGCTGGCCCCCTTTCACATGTCCACATAGAGAGAGAAACTTATCACCAGCACCACACACCTGCACCAGCAAACAGTCAGGAAAAAAGGAGAGATTTTTGTTCACCTTTATATAGTCTTAGGACAGGGTCTTGAAACCCTATCCCAGACTTGTTGGCTTACTGCGTCTCTATAATTTCCTTCCTGCACTGCCCTCCCAGGAAATTATGTCTGTTTCTAGCTCCCCTGAGCTTCCTTAGATCCTGCCCCCTACTAAGAAGGCTGCCTTCTAATGAACAAAATCAGAGACCCAACCAAGATTACTAAAATGGTCAAGTTGACAACAAAACCCAGCCATCACAAGTCCAACCTGTGTCAACTTGACATCAAATCACACCTCCTTACATCATATTTAATTTCCAAATGAAGACAGTAACAAGATCATCATTCTGCCTAACATGATATAACTATCAACTGGAAATGCATAATCTCCCACATACAACTGGAAATGCATAATCTCCTCCCAACACAAGGCAAGCTCCCTTAACTGTGAATTCTGTAAAATCAAAACAAGTTACATACTTTAAACATATAATGGTACAGAGTAAACATTTCCCACTGCTATGAGGCACAACAAGGAGAGAATGGACCAATGCAAACTTAACCGTTAGGCAAATATCAAACATCTGTAGTTCAACTCCAACAGTATGACCAGTGATTGACAGTCTCCAGATTTTCCAATTTTGTCTCTTCAGCTTGGCTGAGTAGCTGGGGAAAACTTCCATCCCTAGCCAACAGTGTTCCATGGTATCCCTTGCACAGTCCTAGTATATACAAACATATTAGGGTCTCTATTGCAAACCATGGTCCATCTTTCCAATGGCATCACTGGCTGTGGTAGTTTTGAATGAATGTCCCCCAATAGAATTTATTATCATTGTGTTTATTAAATTGTTAATTGTCTCCAGGCTTCTGGCTGGAGGAAGTGTCACTTTAGCCTGGCCTCCTGGGGTCATAACACCCTTTCTAAATTGAATACAAAATACTAGGGATAGATATGCAAAAGAAAAGCCAGAACCCCAGTCTGGCAGTTCTACATTTTTGTGAGTTACAATGTGCTTGCTTGCTTGAGGTGCTGATGGTGGGTTTCTCTCTCTCTGCTTACTTCTGTGAAAGGGAGCCAGGCTTTTTCCTTAACTTCCCCTGGATCTGTTAGTTCAATAATAAATACTTTCCTCCCCAAAATTGTGCCTGGTTTGGAGATTCATCTCAGCAGCGTGTGACTGACTACAACACTGGCCAATCAGGGATTTCACGCATTGTTCCACTTAGCACATCTCAGCAGTGGCTCCTGAAACCATGTGCACTTCATGACCCACTCTATGCATGCATTATACTGAATCTTAACAGTAGCTCCTTTCTTTCAGCTGTTTCAATCCAAAAGAGTTTACACCGTCTATCATCCAGTCCTTCCTTGGAAATACCTCATGCATCCTTTCCATTATTTCAATGTAAAGCAGTTGGGCCATCTTTAATCGTGGTCATATCATAACCTTTAGCAACCAGTTTCAGTGCCTGCTTTGAGGTTTCATACTTAAATCTTAAAATTCTCAGTTCCATATAAGCACATGAGTCCATTACTTAAATTCAACTTTGACCAAACTCTTTTGGCACGGGCAGTAGAATGCATCTACCCTTTATTCCAGTAACACAGTTCTAAAAAAGTTTTCTGCAGTCTCTCCTTCCCCTTAGGAAGTTCACAAGCCAAGCCTCCAAATACAATTCTCTCTACACTTAGAATTTTCAAACTCTCACCAGAATAGTCTATAAAACATGGCTTACTGCTCTGGAAGGCATCTTCAGTTGCATATACCAAATCCATGTCCATTCCTTCAGCACAAAAGTTCCAGAACACCAAAATCTACTTGGTCAGATTCATCTCAGAAATATCACCCTATGTCCTAGTACCAAAACTATAGTAGTCAGCCACACACCTGTGGGATGAATGTCCAAACCAGGCACATTTTATTGGAGGAAAAGATTTACTGAAGCTACAGATTCAGGAGAAGTTCCATAATGGCGTAAGAGGCTGGCCTCCTTCCATGGATCCAAACACAGAGAGAAGCCCATCACTAGCACCACACAGGCACCAACAAACAGGCAGGGTGAAGGAAGAGATTTTTCTTTCTCCTTTTTATAACTTTAGGGCAGGGTCTCAAAACTCTATCCCAGACTTGGTTGGCTTTTTGAGTTTCTGGAATTTCCTTCCTACACTGGCATCCCAGGAAAAGACGTCTGTTTCTAGTTCCCCTGAGCTTCCTTACATCATGCCCCTACTGAGAGGGCTGCCTTCCCATGAACATCCTCAGAGACCCACCCAAGATTACTAAATAGGTCAAGTTGACAACAAAATTTAACCATCACAGCATGTATAGGCACTACATGCTGCAAATTACAAAACATTGAAGGAGGCTATTAAAGAAGACCTGAGTAATAGAGAGACATGCTCTTTTTTGTTTTGGCTTGGCTTTTGTTTTTAAGTTGCAGATCTTCTATCTAGAGATAAAAAGCCATGGCTTTTCACATGCTAGACAAGCTTTCTTCCACTTAGCTAAATTTCCAGTTCCAACTGTGTTCGTTGATTGGAAGACTCCATATTCTAAAAATAGCAATTTTCCCCAAATGGCCTATAAGTACAATGTACTTTCTGTCAACAAAATATCAGCAAAGTTTTTATATAATAGACAAACCTATTCTGAATTTTATATGGAAAACCAAAAACTTAGGAAAGTTAAAATTGATTTTTCAAAGAATGAAGTGGTAGGAACCACTCATATGTTGTTAAGTCTTACAATATAGCTACAGAGTTTAGGACAAGGATATTGGCAGGCTGACAGACAGATCAATTGAACAAGAATAAGGACCCTGCAAAACAGACTTAGACAAATATCCCCAACTGATTTTTGACAAAGGTTCCAAAGCAATGCAATAAATGTCACAGGAACATTTTGAAAACCACTGACAAAAATATGACAGAACCACCTTGACAGAAACTTCACGTTTTGTTCAAAACTTAACTCAAAAATAGATCACAGACTTAAAAGTGAAATGATAAATTATGAAAATAAAAAATTGGGATACATAAACAAAAATAAGAAAAGTTTTGGATTTGGGGCTAAGAGTTCATAGATATGACAGGAAAACAACAACCCATAAAAGAAAAAATGATAAATGGGACTTAACCAAAATTAAAAGAAAAAAACTTTTGTTCCATAAAACTCCCTCTTAGAATGATGTTAGTAAAGCTATATATCTAATAAATGGTCTGAATCCAGATTATATAAAGATCTCTGGTAATTCTAAAGATAAAAAACAGTTTGACTATGGGTAAAAGATATGAACAGACATGTCCCTGATAAGGACATGAATCTGACAAATAGCACATCAGGTTAGGGATATGTCAATCAAAACCAGAATGGCATGTCAACACACATCTATAAAAGACTAAAGTACAATGAAAATGTATAACACCAAGTGATGAGGTAGAGAAGTGGACCACTTTATTTTTTTCTCAGGTTTTGCTTAATTTTATTTTGTTCCTTTTTTCCTTTCTATCTTAAAATACTAAAATCCAACTTTAAAATTTCAAGACTTCAGCAAAACACTATTCATACTACTAAATTCAGCAAAGTTGCAGAATAAAGCCATCAACAGGGGGGAACTAAAAATTATTACTTCAAGTGAAATAAGCCATACATAGAAAGTCAGACAGCTCACTTATATGAAGGATCTAAAATAGTTGATGGCATAAAAATTGAAAATTGATTAGTGACTACTATACTGTATTAAGGAGAAAAGAAGGGTGAAAAGTTTGAACAATGAGTACTAAGCTACAGTTAGGAGAGTTAAGTTCTGAAGAATTATTGTTTGATTAGGTGACTATAGATAATGGAGATAGATATTTCTAACTTGAGATATATATATATATATATATATATATATATATATATATATATATATATATATATATATATATATATATATATATATATATATATCCTATAGTAGTCAGCCACACACCTGACTACTATAGGATATATATATCACAAAACAACATATGGTACATATGGTAACCCATTAATCTGTATGACTGCAATGCTTCATGACTGGTTAAGAATTAAGTTGAATCTAGAAAAAGAGCTCAAGCTATATCTTTGCCTCTAAAAATATATAAATCATTTGATATCATCATACATGCCTAATTAAATGTTATTTCCTGTACTTGTCATCTTTAATTTAGTGTAAACAAATGAGGAGTCAAATATGCCTTTCCTTCTTTCTTTCTTTTTCTGATGTTCAGCATTATCCATATATTTACTTTTCCATTAATTAAAATAAAGCTTAAAGCCCACAGCCAAATCTGACATCAGTTCCATTAAACCTGGCATTTTCTAATCTTTTGAAATCTTTTCCAATTTCATGTCTCACAAAGAGATCATTATCTAAATTCAGGATAGTACTTGGCGACAGAAGTTTTGCCCAAAATGGAATGAGCTTGCTGCAGAAGAAAGCCACTCCCTTATGAAAATCTTAAGCTCTATGTCACACTATTCAAAAAAAAAAAATCATGACTCAAATGGTACAATTAGACTAAAGAGGTACCATCATATCAATTTTTGTGTCATACTTAGTTCTGCTATTTCAACTTCTGTGCTCTCACAGTGAGCTTTAAGATTTAAAAGCTAATCCTAAAAGATCTCCATCCCAATTTTCCTGACTCTATCACTGCCCAGAAGTTTTAAATTCCTTCTTTTTCATTCCTGCTGGGGAGTGCAAGTTATATTATTCCTAGTGAGTTCTCCTGATACTAACATTCCATTTGAGTCCACCCTGATAACACACCTTTTTACTACATTTGGGCTCAAAACTAGACATTTAATTTTCAGGTCAGTATATTTTAATCAGTCATCAGGGGACTCTTATCTGAGGACAGTCTGGCTATTTCAGAGGTATCTGACATTCACAAAGTACTGGGATGAGTCCCATTCTTATCTCAAAGGTAGCTAATTTGCATATTAAATGACCTTGAGTGTCTAACCTGAGACCCCACTTTGTAGGCTTACAGCAAGAACCCTTTAGGCTTCCTACAGATAGAAAGACAAATGATGGGTCAACAATATTCCCTAGTTAATCACTGATTCCAAGTTTCTACCCCACACCATTGTCAGAACAACTCATCAAAGAATAGCACTGAATCAATATTTCTTGGATTTATCATGTAGACCCCAATCAGTAGCTAAATCTCCAGCAGAGACATAGAAAAAGAGTTCCTTGTATATCCGCAGGATGTTGAACTAGCATCACACTAACTTGAGTTGACACTGATGTTTTATGCTACGGTAAAGTCGGAGCAAACCAACATGTTACAAGATGGTACTAGTTGAATAAAGAAAACTTCAAATTGTCTAAATTCAGAATTACAAAAGGTAAAATGTCTTTGGAAAGCAGAAGTAGATAGATTGAATTGATCTCTTGGAGAAGGCTGGGAAGAGTTTAACTGCTGGGGTAAGGAGAAGAGAAGCAGAAAGAAGGCACCATTGATTTCAGTGTTTGTCACTATTTTGATAAAAATGCTTGCACTATGGTCATTTTAAGATTCTAATATAATATCATGGAACATGGATGGCATCAGGAAAAGTTGCTCACAAAGCCTTCTCACTACATGTGAAGTGGTTACAGGATACTCTTGTGGCCATGATGGAAAGCACGCTGAGTGCTTAACTGGTTCCAGGCTTCACCTTGACCATAATGTGTAACTTAGGCACAAGTGACATCTTTCCATACCTGCATATTCCTTGAGCAGATGAAGTAAAGCTGACACTACAAAGAAGAGACTAAAAGCACATCTACGACCCCATACACTTTTATCTCTTGACACTGTTACCTTGTCAATTAATAGAGCTCTTCTCAGTTATCAGCCCATGACTCTCCTCCTGGTTCATTTTACTTCTGTTCCCATTTCCTCACCTCTGTGGCTTTGAGGCCTTCCTTTCCATACACTCCCAGTCATTGGCATATGATCACTGGAATACACAAGAAATCTCTTTCTTTTTCTTCTTGACTTATAATCTTGTTTTCTTTGACACTTTCCCTTTAGAATTAGTCAGATTCATCTCTCTTTTTTATTCTAGTCCCTGACCTTCACTCTCATTCCTCAAGGCTCTTTTTCCTGGTCTGACCACAGCTTCTTACCGAAGAAACATCTAAAGTTCTCTTGCTGCTTCTGGCTCTTCAGAGGAGTGTACTTTTTAATCAACATCTGGCTGCATTGCAATTAGAAATTCCTTTTCGTTAGGCATGTTTGAACCTAACTTTATGTGACTATTCCCTGATGTGTGGAACTGATTGCCTTTCTTTTTTCAAGACCAAATTAATAAAATGCCCACTAATTTGTCTATAACACTTGGTGACATCTTTGAAATCAGGCTCCAATCAAAGCCACATAGCTTCACATTACTGGGTTTCTGACAATGAGTTTGTTTTTTGTTGGTTTTGTTGTTGTGTTGATTCAACCAGTCCCTCCAAAACCAGCAAAATAAAATAATATTTCATCCCACCTTGAAAGCTAAATCCTAAGAGGAAAGAAATTGCAGTTTGCTCTTACTAAACCTACTGTAACTATTAGCACTGAAACAAAGAAAGTATGTAATTATCAAACTTTTCTAACATTTTCACTTGAATTCCATTGGAATCTCTTTCTTCTGCCTGCTACATTTTTCCCCCTGAACCTGATATATTGGTCCTTGCTCTCATGAAGCTTAGTTGGTAAAACATTCTGGTCAAGTCGCCTATTCTCGGGGATCTGAGAGGACAGCCTATGCAGACTTCAGAGGCTCTGGAGGTCTGAATATAAGCTTGTATCAGAAGCACAGGGATGAAGTTAGGGAATCAAGGGAAAGCCCCAAATTCAGCCTCTAAAAGTAGAAGATCAAATTGGAGAATCAAAGTACAAACTTGTGCAATAGTGGCACACAGCCTCTGTGGATAACCAACTGTTCTCACTGATTGGTTGTGAGGCACACTCAGTGGGAGAGAACTCATATCTGCTACTAGAAACCAAGTCAGAATCCCATGGTCAGGAAACTCAGATTTCAGAGGGACGTACCCATGGATCTCTGGAGAAAAAGAATGGTCTTACACAGCAAAAAGTCTCTCAAATAACTTTGCATACCCCCATTAACACAAGCAGCTCCTCATTCTTGGTTGGAGAATCTGTTTTATTTTACAGATGGCAGAGAACACAGAGAGTCAAGATCCATTGATAAGAAGAGAGCCCACTACCCACAATGAGACTTTCCACACCTGCCAGGAAAAATTGCAGAGGACGCAGTGACATAAATACTGCTCTTACTGATAGCCTGACAACCAGCTCCACAATGGTGGTGGCAGGCATGGTGATCAAAGCAAAACCTGTCAAAGCAGAAATTCAGAGGCTACAAACAACTCAACATTAAATCAGACTTCCAACATTCCTGCTCAGGGAACATTGTAGAAGAGGGGATGGAAAGATAGAGCCACAGAATTGGTAGGAATACCCTGAGGCATGGTTCCCCACCCCCTAACCCCCACTCCCCCATAGAGTCTGAATGAAGCCTTCAGGACTCCACAGTGAATACCATAACCCCACTAAGGAAGGACCCTAGGGAAACAGGAGCTGGGGAGAGGGGATAAAAGAGTATAAGCTGTTAGAATATATATAAATTTTTTTAAAAAAATTCAACAAGTTAAAAAAATGGAAAATCAAACCAACCACAGGGGATGTCCAAAGGATTTGGCTTCCCTGACTCTGATATGGATGACATAAAGCTGCATATATTTAATATATTTACAATTTGATGAGTTAGGGTATATACATACCCCTGAATGATAAATTAAACCTATGTCATAATAAGCATCATATACTTATAAAGGCATTCTCCTGCCTTCCTTGTTTATAATTATTACTCTTTATTGTTGCCACTTATTATTATTATTATTATTATTATTATGTGTTTGCATGTTAAGAACACTTAAACTCTTCCCTCATTGAAAAACTTTAAGTGTATTGGTGAAGGCTTTTTTAACCATATTTTTTCAACTGTGCCAACACCTGTTATACTGAGTTGACACCTTTCATACACAAAGTCCTTGTACAAACATTAATTTTTTGAGGTGCAATAGCTTAACATTCTTGAAGTTTAAAGCAAGGGTCTGTTTTTATAGTTCCATGTGTGAATTTACTTGAAACATTTATGAATGAATTGATACTATGTGATAGAGGCTTATATGAAATGCCATGATCCGAAGGAATCTGACACCAAAATGTTTTTTTAAAAACAAAAGTAAGTGGAAACCAATCTCAGTAAAATAGCATTTAGTAATCTAAATTATTTTAAACATAATTTTTAGATTGGCTTTTAGGTTGAGCAGCTTAATTTTTAGGAAAATTAAGAAAATATGAGAAGAAATGTTTGAAATTGAAAATTATCTTTTAGTGAATAATATTTTCTAGTTAAAATTTAGCACCAAGAATTGGACTCCAAAGTCAAGCATGTGGTTTTTAAAGTTATGCATATCAAGACCATATTGAAGTTAAAGAGGCAAGTTTTGCCAAAAGCTAAAATACATAACAGATATGAGCAAGTCAATTTAAGGAGCTGTGTTTTACAGTATCCCTTAACAATCATTTGTAAGCTCTGCTCATGAAGTCAATAATGTCCTTGGTTATTCAGTATACTATTTCTTCATAAGATTATAATAATTATACTCTTAAGGCCCTACCTGGAAAATTATGAATTTTCTTTTTTTATCTCTCTATAGGCTTGAAGTGTGCTGCCCAAAGGAGCCAGTAAAAGTCTAGTCTTTGAGTCGTGAAAATTGAAAAACAAAAGTTTCCCATCTGGAATGTATTGCAAGCATGCCAACAGGTCTCAAAACCACCCTCTTTTTTCATGCAGAGGTAGAGTCCATCTGCCTTTAGTGTCTTGGGAATATCCTGAGCAGTGCTAAATGGTAGCTGGAAAACTAGTCCCCAAAGCTCAGCCATGAACCAATCATCAGAGAGATGAACAAGGACCATCAATGATTCCACCACCTTCTACCAAACCCACTGAAACCAGACAGCAAATGCCTGGGCCCCTTGCTCACTCGAGGACAAGTGTGCCTAGCAAATCCCACCAGCTAATTGCGCTCTCTTGGACCCCCTTAGACACTGTGAAGAAGCACAAAATAATAATAATAAATTACCTGGATTAAAAAGAGAGACTATGATATCTATGATCCTCCCTGGCACATAGAGGGGAATGTGTCCAGGTAAGTAAAGTGGTGGCACTTTTTTTTTTGCAACATATTTACTTGCTAATATGTGCTCTGTTTCTTTTCTCTTGGCCCCTTGCTTATCAGCACTTGTTAACTACATTAACACTTTAGAGTTACAGCAAGGCTTCTGAAACCCCAGTGGGCATATATGAGCCTAACTGCCAGTTCTACTTACCCTCAATCCCAAATCTGGTTAGAAGCTTCTCTAGTTTTCAAACAGCTCCAGACAGGGCACATGTTACCACACTGCAGATATGAACTCTGTCTTCAAACCATTCTGGTTTTTCAGTTCAAATTCTATGAGACATTATTTTTCAACAATTCACATATTTTGGAGAATATTTCACTTACCACATTCTGGAAAAGTTAATGAGTTTCCATATCTTAAAAAGTAATTTGAAGTCATTGGGTATCAAAAAGGGGCATAGATAATTTGTTTCAGCCTGGATCGCTTTGTATCCCGCTGACCCTCCTTTTAGTAAGCATTTGCCTTACTATCCTCCTTCCAGCAGGATAATGAGCACGTTCCCAGGAGGTAGCTTCATGCAACCAAAAATTAGATCGGCAGTGAAAAGCAGGAAGTACCTGTCAATTTCATTTAGCAAGACAATTTCCCTAAACCATGCTAAGCATTTTGAAGCACACAGAGATCTAAAAGGATTTGTTGACCTCAAGTCCTTTATAATCTTGTTACAGTATCTCATAAATCAACTGGCAAACAATACCAGGAGGAAGAATGATTCACATAACCAAGAAGTCCCTCTGAGCACACGCATGCACGAGCTCGCACACACGCACACAGACACAGACACACACAAACACACACACACACACACACACACACACACACACACACACACACACACACTTTACACATCTGGAAAGTGAAAGAATTCCAGGACTGTGAGTTCTATCTTTCTTTTCTTCTTCCAGAAATGGCCCTCTGCTTTCACAGTAATACTGGACCTTCAAACTTAAAAGGACAAAATGCTTAACACTCCTAAGAATTATCTCCACTTTTCTTTGACACTCTTGGTCAGTTGTCATTTTTCTTCCTACACAGGAGCCAAAGGATAAAAACTAGAAGTAGGACACTATGAAGTTCAAGTACAAAGAGCTAGAGTGCAGAAAGGGTTACAAGCCTCTCCGTGGGCAGGAACAAGAGGCCAACATCAGATGGTTCATTTCCTTGCTCAGAATCAAACATCCCCGGAGTCCCTGACTAAAATGAAAACTTGGCCTGTGGAGTTACAAGATTGGCTACATGATTTGATATTTTTTAAAAAGTCTAACTTGACCTTATTAATCATTCTATGTGAAGTATATCCAGTAAAAATCAGAGTGAATGCCAACTGGTTAAGCAAAAACAAGCATAATTATTTAATCTATGAGTATTTTTTAATTATAAAGATGATGCCTGTTACATGAATAGAGAAATCACCAACTAAAATTATTACATAATTAACTACACCAGAGAACACAATAACCAAAAGCATATTTTAATAGAAAAAATATATCCACATAGAATTTTCTTCATGAGTTGCATAAAACATTACCTGAATTGAGAAGAATCACACAAAAGACTCAGAAGCAAAATTTAGCTAAGGAAGATTATATATTCTAGGTAACTTTGTATCCATATTGGTAACTTGTCAAGTATAACATGAAAGCTGCATAACTTCATTCAGTAACAGAAAGAATATAGATGAGATAGTAGAAAAGAGAGAGTTAGCATACAGTAGCAGGTTTCACACGCTTAACTTCTTTGTATGCACACAGGATTTTGCACCCATCCATTCAACGCACATCACAGGAAACAGAATCCCACACATATCATCAAATCCATTGCCCAAAATGCCAATCTATTCTCCTGAGAAACAAAAACAATAGAATGACTAAGTATTATAAAAAATATTTATTGGCTTAGTTCACAGGATATGAACTGGGCAATCTAACAATGGTCAGCAGCAGGCTGAAGAGTCGGAGAACCCGGTAGCTGTTTGGTCCAAAATGCAGGATGCCTCCGTGCAGTCTGGCCATGAAGACCTGAAAGGTTCCTGAAGGACCACTGATCTCCATGCTGGAAGGCTGATGAAGCTGGGTTTCAGTGTCCACAACAGCAGCAGGGTAGATGCATGCGTCAGAATTGCAAAGCAGACAGAAAAAAAAATAAGGGTTGTGTGTTCTCTTGAAAGGTCTTTATATATAGTCCATGATGGGAAGGGAAACGTTTTCCTCTCTCTATCAGTCCTTCCCAAAAACACCCTCACTGACTTGCCCAAGACACATGACTCTTACTTAATTCCTAATCTGATCAAGTGACAACAAATTTCACCTGTCACAGTCAGTAGCCACCAGTGGTTGAACATACCCTGCTCAGTTCAACAATGCTAGATCTTATAACCTGGCAGCAAGTCTCTGACACAGGCTTCAAAGTTGTGCCCACCTAACAAACAGAAGTGTCAAATGTATTGCTCAAAGTCAGATGCCCAATAAATGGCCAAGTTGGGACTGGGGTGTTTGTAACAGGTCTTACATATAGTTGGAGCCTTTTGGCAAGCTGTGTGCTGGGTAACAGAGAAGTCCAGAGTGCAGATATAAACTTTGTTGCCCACTGATCACTTGTCTTCAACCCAAAGGGCAGGGCATTATCCACAATATCTGACTCCAGGCACCTGCTTATCTGTCATGTCAAGATGTCACCTCAACTTAGTAATGAGAACAGTGGAGAAGCAATAATGCAGATGGCGGAGTCCGATACTTTGCCTCTGGATTTATAAGATGATTTAGGCATGGTGTGAAAGGAAAGAGAAAGAGCCTGTGGGTTGGGGTTACTGCATACACATCAAGATGCTCACTGTGAGCCTGCTATGAGAAAGGAGACGCTAAGTCATCGTTGGAGAGCGAACAGTCCAAGTTGCATAGGAATGTATAAGAAGCAAGGTTAGATTTCAGAGTTTCACTTTCTTCCAAACCCTGGTACACTCTCGTCCACATCTCCTCCCCCTCCCTATACCCCACAGCAACTCAGATCTGGAATTTTTATGTGCAGGGAAAAAAAAAGTAAAATAAATGCCGAATAGTGATTGCTGTCATTGCTTTCCCTGCAGTCATCACACTATTAGCTGTTGGCAGAGCGACCATGTCGGCTGAGGAGATCTGAGGCTGGATGAGGAATGAGATGTCAAGGCGGGGAATGTTACTGCCTGAGTGAGGCAGCTCAGACCTGCCCATCTGCTCTGATGGAGACAAGAGCAAGTCCAAGACCACTGCAGCAAGAGAAGCACAGACTGCCACCAGGCTTATTCAGCCTGCTGGTTAGCACAAACCCAAGTTCCTTAATATTAAGTCCTGGAGATTGGAAACGATGAGCATGGTGCCACTTTATATGGTAAAGACCTCCAGTTGCCAACAAAGTATAAATAATAATATACCCTCCACAAAACACATTTACTATCTCCATTATTTATATCCTTGATATCAGTATCACTTTTCTTGTCAGAAGACTATGTATCCAGGAGCAGCTTGGCCTATGTTGAATTCTCAACCTGTTTTTACAAGACCCCTTTTTTTGTCTCATAAACAAAAAAGACATCCCTTAGCCCATCTTTGAAGCAATATGACCAGTGCCCATACCATTCCCACCATTCCAGTCCTCCAGGTTAACATTGAAACATCTTATCATTTGCTCATCAGAAAGTAGAAAATAAGAATCAAGAGGATTCTTGACTCCTCTTGACTTTGAACTACAAAGAAATAAATATTCCACTAAAAGTTGATCCCCAATCTAATCTATGAATTTCTTCCTGGCCCATCTTCAAAGGGTAAAATGGGTAAAAGAAAGGAATGATGTTTCAAATCCATAAATAAGTGTAGGCAGAATTAGAGGGAAATCAATGAGGAATGCTGGCTTAGACTCTAGCAGCTCGGTCACTGAGCAGATTCTGCAGTTCCCAGGCCCTGAGTCACAGCATGAGATCCCAGAGGATTGAGGCACGACAAGAGGACTGAAGACAGACAACTGCAAGGAAAGCATGCCAAAGTTCCCAACAGTCCACAGTCCTGGCTGGACAATCAGAGGCATGGGGTCTTTGTATGAACACACCTGATACACCCGAGCCATGGGGTGGTTGGAATTTTCCTTGATACCAGCAGACTGGAAAAAGGCTTCATAGCAAGGTACTATTGTGGGACCAGAGAATTGCTGGAATGTTCTGCAGGAGGCCTCCATGAGAAATCAGGGCACCTGGGAAAAATAAAGCAGCATTATGTTTGGTTATAGCAAGTGGAAGCTGAGGCCCAGAGATGTGACCATTGTTGAGTCATGATTCTGTCCCAGTTGGGCTAGCCTTGGACATTCTTTCTACTCCCCACCCTACTGAAATAAGGGAAGAGTCATGCTGCCCCTAAGTGCCCGTTGTTAACATGGAAAGTCATGTGGCATTCCTAGGACACTTGGGCGTGCATTTTCAACAAGTTCATGATGAAGCTTGTACAAGGATGAAACAGTATGAGCTGCTCATCTATGCAACCATTTCTAGAAAGGAGACAATTAAGTTTTAAAGTATTTATTAAGTGACTGCTATGAATAAGATTTTTGGATGCTAGAGACAAAGAAAAGAATTCTAGGCAAAAAATAAGTTCCAAATTGATTAATGATTTAGATGCTTTTGAAATAACAAATTCTGTCAAGAATTTGGACAAAAGGGAACCCTTCTACCTACTGATGTGAAGTAAACTAGTCAACTATGGAGGTCAGTATGAAGACTCTTCACAATGCTAACAGTACATCTATATGACCTAGTGGTACCGCTCCTGGGTATTGACCCATTTTCTCCAAGTCTGCTAATCTCAATTTCAAAAAGATAAGTAGCATTTCTCCTCTATTTATTGTTTCTAGATTTTTATATAGATACATAAAATTATGTATGTATATATGGCATTAAAATAGTACTAAAATTGTCTATAGAGACAAAGGGTACTAATAGGGTGAGACAGGACAGAAAGGGAGAGTCGGGTAGTAAGGCAGGAATATGTTTAACATATTAGATAGATAGGGAGATAGACAGATATCAAAACACTTAAAACCAACTTTTTAAAAAGATTAACATTTCTAACCTATATGGAAAATTAAAGAATCAACAATAAGAAGTTGGGAAGATGTTTCAGTATTGGGTAAAATGCTTGCTATGTGTGCATGAGAGCCTAGGTTCAGATTCCCAACACCCACATAAACAAAGTGGATGTGGTGGTGATGCCCACCTGGAAGCTGTGGAGATGTAAACAGGAAGATGTCTAGGCTTAATGGCTAGCTAGACTAGCAAACTTGGTGAGCCCTAGGTTTAGTGTGAGACCCTGCCTCAAAAAAAAATAAGATAGAAAAAATTGGTTACTACCTACATTGAGTTGTTGATCAAAGAGACCTACAAGATCCTCAAACAAGATAGGCTTGTGTCAAAGCACTTGACTACCCATTTGAGGTAAAAGATAAGACCAGATTCCTGAAGACATCACAGGCTGCCAACAAACAACATTGAGAGACCTGGCTGGAATCTGGAAAAAAGCCAGTTCCCAGATGGTTAGCCCATATAGTGCTGGAAAGCAATACATGGGCTGCCAGGGAAAATAGGCCACCATTGTTTTGAGAAAGCAGGAGACACTGCTATATGACAGCAACCAGCAGGACAAGATGTACACACCTGTGCAATAGTGGCGCTCAACGTGGGTGGATAATCAAGGGCTTTCTGATTGGCCAAGAGATCCACTCAGTGGCAAGGAACACTTAGCTAGAACAGGAATCCAAGCCAAACACCTACTGAGATGAAAAATCTGGACTCCAAGGGGAAGCTTCCACTAACACTAGGGCCCAGGTGAACCACAGAGGAAGTGGAGAGATGAGCAAGAGTGCTGCTCCCACAGCAAATCTGACAACCTGTGCCAGGGTGAAGGAGACAGACTCCATGTATACTTACAACATTCCAAGGCAGAAATCTAGAAGCTGCTAAGAGCTCAACATTAAAGTAGACTGAACACCCTCCCACCATGGCTCAGGGAACTTTGCGGAAGAGGGGACGGAAAGATTGTGAGAGCCTTGGTGGAGGAATATCCAGAGGCTTTGCCCCCTCCCCCCACAAAGACTGACTGCTGCTCACACAACACATAGCTCTCAATCCCCATGGAGCATACCAGCAACCCCACTGAGGAGGGCCTACAGGGGAGCCCGGTCAGGGAGGAGGGAAACAGAGGTACCACCACATGATTTGTGCAAACCAAGTTTCTACTTAATAATAAAATTATTATTTAAAATAAGGTAGAGAGGGATTTGAGAAAAACTGACTAATACATTCCAAAGTAGCTTAGCAAACAGAAGCATTTTAGTAATATAACTGTAAGGGGCATCTTCTAAATGAAAGGGACTGAAAGGGCTTTCCCCTCCTCCCTGCCCCCACTCCCCTTTAGGCCTTCCTCAGTGGGGTTGCTGGTATGTTCCATGTGGTTTGAGGGCTATGTGTTGTGTGAGCAGCAGTTATTATGAGGGGGAGGGAGGAAAGCCTCTGGGTAGTCCTCCACCAAGGCTCTCACAATCCCCTCTTCCACAAAGTTCCCTGAGTGGTGGGAGAGTTTTAAGTCTACTTTGGTGTTGAGCTCTTAGCAGGTTCTAGATTTCTGCCTTGGAATGTTGTAAGTATACATGATATACTTATAAGATAGTGGAGGAAATTAAATTTCACAAAAACATCATGAGAAAAACAATCAGGAAAGACTGGAGAGTTGATTTTTTTTTCATGCCTTCCAAATCCCTGCAGCATCCCAGAGATAAAGGACAGGGATAGGACATTGGGATGAAATACATGTTAATTTCATCAATCTTTCTTCCTTTGACTGATCTCACATTATCAAGAGGTGACCAACTCTCACCTGGGTCCTCAACTGGGAGATGAATGCAATTTTTTTTAGTTATCTTAATCCTTCAAATATTATCTTTTCCTTTTCTAATAAAAAGTCTGACTCGTTCTTTGAAATATTTCTCATAATAGATGCTGTGTTTCAACACAACTCATCAAATATGTCACTCAGAGAAGTCAATAAATTTAATAGCTTATACAAAGCTCAACATTTTTTTTCATCTGTACACAGTCCTGGGTATTTTACTCAGAACACCATACACACAGTGCAATTATCTCTGGAAACACATGTATTGATCTGGGATGTTTCGATACAACACAAGAAATATATAAAGTTTGTTAGTACATATTAAACATTTACTGTCCAATTGATTTGATCAGTCCAAGTAGTAGAGAACACGGTCCTGGAGGGATGAGATCCAGGCAGATGACTCTCCCAAGGAGATAACTCCAGACACAGACCAATATGATTAGTGAATGATGGAAGCCCTATGCCTTCCATGAGCTGCTTGGCTACAAGGTCTCTGTGGTCAGAGGGGTGGCAGATAACAGTGGAATATAAAACACTATCCTAAGCCAGGGTGACTTTAGCTGGAGAATATTCTATCTTTGCATGTCTGTTTGAAGGTAAAGGGGGGAATTCAGTGGGGAAAATGTTTTGAATCTACATGGCCAACACTGAAGAACGGCATCCTGTGAGCTAAACTTATCCTAGCAGTAAAATTGCAGAATTCAAAGCAACAAGAAAAGATGGAGAATATTTTTAACTGATATCAGTATTCAAAGATTACAATCTGGTTGAGCCTCTTAATAACAAGCACATAGGCAAAAACATCCCATGATGGTTTGATCCAGATGTCCCCCACAAACAAATATGATCTGAATGTTTGATCCCCAGCCAATGACAGTTTAGGTATTAGAACTTTGTAGGAGCTGTGGTGTTGGGGGCAGGCCCATGGGGGTTATAGCCAGCTTCCCCTTGCCAGTATTTGGCACACTCTCCAGCTGTTGTTGTCTACTTGATGCTGGCCAGGAGGTGATATCCAGCCTCTGCTCATGCCACCATTTTCCCTGCCATATTGGTGTCTCCCCTTTCATCTGTGAGCCAAAATAAACCCATTCCTCCACATCAGCTTTGGTCAGTTCTTCTGCCAGTAACAAGAAGATTGACTACAACACATGCGTAAGACAAAGTCATGGTCACACAAAAGGTTCTATAATGGTTGTGAACATGCTCAGTTTTAAATAGAATTGCATCCAAGAGCTATTGGCAGATAAGGGTCTGTTTGTGGGACTGAAGCTTAGTTTCTATATAGAGGTTGGAAAAACCTTGGAAATGAGCAATGCCTCATCAAACAAGATGCATTCAAGAGAAAATCCTAATCCAAAGGAAAAGTTCGTTTACAGTTGGGAACTGAATGATCTCATCAGGAGCGCTTAAGTAATTGAGATGTAAAATCAAGTAAAGGAAACACCAGTGTTGGGGGGTAAGACACTATGGACATTCCCAACATCTATTCATTCGTGAATTAGTCTGTATTGTCTTGTCATCAGCTTCATGTTTCTGGGATGAACATTTAAGACAGACATAGTTCTATGGGGAGAAGGATAGTTATTTCAGCTTGCAGATCCAAGGGAATTCCATCAAGAATGGTAGAACCTGTGCAATAGTGGCACCCAACATAGATAGGTAACAAAGGGCTCTCTGATTGGCTAAGATAGCTGCTCAGTGGCAAGGAACTCAAAGCTAGAACTGTGATCCAAACCAAAATCTATGGAGATTAAGAATGTGGATTCCAAGAAGCTTCCACTAACCTTGGGCCTAAAGAGAGGATACGCATACATAATCTCTCCAAACTAACAATGTTTATGCTGATCTCACTCTCCATTGGAGAATCTGTTTTTATTTTTCAGAAGGCAATGAGAACTGAGGACAACCTAATTCTACCAACAAGACCAGAAATGACAGATGACCTCCTGGCAAGAGATGTACCACCCCTAACACATCAGCTAGGACCCAGATGAAATCGTTGAGGAACTGGCAAGATAAGCAAGAGAGCTTCTTTCACAGCTAGCCTGACAACCTGCACCAGGGTGAGGGACATTGACAATGAGGTTACTCAAAATGTACCAAAGCAAAAATTCAGAAGCTGCTAAGAGCTTGACACTAAAGTAGACCTAAAACACACCCATTATGGCCCAGGGAATTTTGTAGAAGAGGGGATGGAAAAGATTGTAAGAGCCAAGGTGGGTGAAAATACCCAGAGGCATTCTCCCCTCAACAATGGCTGGCTGCTGCTAGCACAACTCATAGCCCACAACCCCATGGTGGATACCAGCAATCCCACTGAGGAGAGCCCTCAGGTTGTACCAACATATGATTTGTTCATAGAAATTTTCTACTTAATTTAAAAAAAAAAAGAAAAGAATGGTGAGAAAAGCTAGCTCCCATTCATAAATCCAAGCAGAAAAAGAAAATTTACCAGCCAGCAAACACCAAAAAACTAGCAAGCACAAAACTGACAGCAAGCAGAACCTGAAGGTGATGAACTCCTTTAGCAAAGTGGCAGTATACAAAATTAACACACAAAAATCAACAGCCTTCCTGTATGTAAATGATGTACACACAGAAAAAGCAATCAGTGAAAAAGTCCCCTTTTCCATAGTCTCAAAAAAAAAAATCAAATACCTTGGTGTAACACTAACCAAGGATGTGAAAGACTTGTAAAATGAAAACATAAACACACTGAAGAAGGAAATTGAAGATGACACGTAAAAATGGAAAGATCTTCCTTGTTCCTGGATAGGTAGAATTAATGTCGGGAAAATGGCAATACTCCCAAAAGCAATATTCAATGTCATGCCAATAAAAATACCAGTGTCATTCTTTGTAGACATAGAAAAAACAATTTCCAAAAATTATTTGGAAAGGCAAAAGGCCTAGGATATCCAAAGCCATCCTTACTAAATGAAGCTCATTGGGAGGTATCAGCATTCCCAACCTAAAGATATATTACAAAGCCATTGTAACAAAAACAGCATGGTACTGGCATAAGAATAGACAGATAGACCAATGGAACAGAATTGAAGACCCTGCCCTAAGCTCAAGCAACTATAGCTACTTAATATTTGATAAAGATGCCAACAATGTCAACTGGAGTAAAGATAGCATCTTCAACAAAGATGGTGCTGGACAAATTAGATAAACACTTGTAAAAAGATGAAAATAGACCCAGTCCTCTCAACCTGCACCAAAATCACCTCAAAATGGATCAAAGACCTCAACACAACACCTGAAACCCTGAAAATCCTGGAAGGAAAAATAGGGGGAACTCTCTATGAAATAGGAGGAGGGAAAAACTTCCAGAACAGACCTCTGGTAAACCATGAAGTACAGCAATCACTCAACCAATGAGAACTCATCAAGCTAAAAAGCTTCTGTAAAGACAACTTACCATACTCAAAGCCAACAGACCACCGTCAGGTTGGGAGTTAATATTTGCAAGCTGTAACAGATAGAGGTCTAATATCTAGAAATTATAAAGAACTCAATAAATTAAATAATAAAATATCAAATAACCCTCTCACAAAATGGGCCTCTGAGCTCAACAGGGAATTCTCTGAGGAAGAAATACAAATGGCCAATTCTCACTTTAAAAAAATGTTCAACATCATTAATCATCAGGGAAATGCAAATGAAAACAACAATGAGATTCCACCTCACTCCAATAAGACTGGCAATCATTTAAAAAATCTATCAACAATAGATGTTGGTGAGGATGTGGGGAAAAAGGAACCCTCCTTCACTGGTGGTGGGAATGCAAACTTGTACAACCACTATGGAAAGCAGTGTGGAGGCTTCTGAACAGGACGGATATAGAACTACCAGTTGACCCAGCTATCCTTTTACTGGGCATATATTCTCAAGACTCCTTGTTTCAATACAGAGACATCTGCACAACCATGTTTATAGCAGCTCAATTCATAATAGCTAGGAATTGGAACCAACCTAAATGTCCATCGCTAGATGAATGCATATCAAAAATGTGGTACATATACACCATGGAATTCTACTCAGCAATTAGGAAAAATGATATAATGAAATTCAAAGAAAAATTGATGGATTTGGAACAGATCTTACTCAGTGAACTCATACAAGAACAGAGAGAAAAGTGCTGCATATTCTCCCTTATCTGTGGCCCCTAATCAGGTTAAACTGAACTGTAAGTAAATATGACTAGTGACTCAGGTAAAAGGCAAAGGGGACAGAAGGAAATGGGGGCAGGTGTGGAAGCAACAGAGAGGGAAGATGCACACAAACCTAAACTAACAATAATCTGACTCCATAGACTCCTATCTTCTGTACAACAAGTTCTGGAGGTAGATAGGCCCCCAAAGGGGCGGGGGTATTGGAAGCCTACCAAAGGTACAAAGGACACTAACCTTTGGCTCCTCAACCCAGTTAGTAGTTACCTCCTACAATAAGCTGTTGATCACAGTGACCCACATGATCCCTAAAATAAGACAAACTTTTGTCTCAGCCCTTGAATACCCACCTTTGGCAAAAGAAAAGACCCTATTGCTGAAGATTCCATGGACTGATATCACAAAACACTGAGAGACCCTGCTGAATCCAGAAACAAAATCAGCTCTGAGATGGGCAGCCTGGGTAATGTCAGAAGGTGTTGCTCAAGCTGACAGGGGAACCAGACCAACAATATCGTGAGAGAGAAGGAGGCATCTTCAAGTTAAACTGACTGATGGACTGAGAGTGCAGAACACACTGCTACATGGCACAGACAATCATGTCAAGAAGTGCCCATCTGTGCAATAGTGGCACCCAACCTAGGTGGGTAACCAACAGCTGGCTAATTGGCTATGAGATCTGCTCAGAGGCAGGGAACCCCTGACTGGTAAATGGGACCCAAGATAACCCCAAATGGGGACCAAGAACCCCATCTCTGTGGGGAAGTCCTCACTAACCGTAGGTCCTCAGAAAGGCTACATCTTCCAAAAGCTCACCAACCTAGCAATATTTGTCTCAATTAACCAATAATAATCTCACTCTCTGCTGGAGACTCTGTTCATATTTTTCAGAAAGCATCGAGAACCAGGGACAACCAAACTCCACCAAAGGGACATGACTTGATGGGGGACACCCAAGCAGGAGATGTTTCACCTCAAACTCACCATTTAGAGCCCTAACACAACCTCTAAGGAAGTGAGATGACGAGCAAAAGAGCTACTCCCACAGCAAGGCAGATAACCTAGAGGACAATGGAGAGAGGCACCAAGGGTGCCCAAAATTGTCCAAAATACAAATCTACATACTCTTAAAAACCTAATAACTATGCAAAATATAAACTCACCCACTATGACTCAGGGAAATTGGCAGAAGAGGGGGCAGAAAGAATGTAAGAGTCATGGGGGGAGAATAACTAATGCATAAGAGGGAATGTCATCATGGATTCAATGGCTTTATCTAAGAACCTATGATACTGAGCATATTGTTGTGTTAATATATATATATAATTTTAAGCAATAATGTTTAAAAAATCAGAGAGCCTTTGAAGGAAGGATACACTGGCTACTACATGCAGCTGTGCATGTTGCCTTATGAAACAAATATTGTCACAAATGCAGGAAAACATCCGCATTTATTTTTCATTGAATAGTCCATGACAGCTCTGTTTCTGTGGCTCCAAACAGCAAGGTGATTTTGTCCTGCCAATCAGATTTTAAAAGATAAAATGATTTTTAAAAGGCACAAATTAATATGATTGAGATCTTTACCCTGCATGAATACAGTTTAAAACATGATTATTCTCTTCATTTGTTTTTTTGTCTTAATACTGATTCAAAAATCCCCTTTCTCTACTATTTTATGAAATATGCAGCTTTTCTTGAGTAAATTGAACATGATATCTCAAAACAACATCTTCTAATCACTAATGTTCATCAGAGAACGTCAGCAGGGAATTAAGTCAGATTACTTGGACCTGATTTCTTCTCATGGACCCATCCCAAACTCTTTAGACCTTCGTATTTTATCAGCTAGTTTCCATCTCACTTCAAAGCTTCTTACGTATTTTTTGTCATTAAAGTTAAACTTATCTAAACTATTCCTGCCCTTCTCCTTTAAGAAAATGGTCATGATGTGTCTCTTATTTGAAAAGCACTGAACAAAATGCTGAGACTTGAGGACAGATGTCATTTTTGATTTATAGGCAGTGGGATTGTTCCTGTTTTCCTGGAGAAAAGGCATACGTGATCTCATATTGTCAAAGTTACTGCTTGGAACCGGAGCCAGCATCTCTCTGGCAGTGTGTGCTGAGGGGCACAGTGCAGAATTGGCTCCCACTGTTCAGTCCCTGTCAGTCCCCACACATAAAGGCAGAAGAGTAAGGCAGAAATGAAGCGAGCACTAAGGCATTTGGGAAAAGTAAACAAAGGCGGCCTGGAGAGAAGGCTCAGTGGTTTAAGAAACTTGCTTGCCAAGCCTGACTACCTTGGTTTCATTCCTCAGTACACACACATAAAGCCCTATGCCCAAAGTGGTGCATGTGTCTGGAATTCGTTGACAGTGGCAGGAGGCCCTGGCATGCCCATATGCATTCTCTCTGTGTGTTTCTCTCTCATAAATAAATAAATAAAACAAATGTTTTATGAGACAGGTGTGGTGGTGCACACCTTCAATCCCAGCACTTAGGAGGCAGAGGTGGGAGGATTGCTGTGAGTTCAAGTCCATCCTGAGACTACATAGTGAGTTCCAGGTCAGCCTGAGCTAGGGTGAGATCCTAACTTGGAAAAAAACACATTTTAGGGCTGGAGAGATGGCTCAGCCGTTAAGGTGCTTGCCTGCAAAGCCTAATGTTTCAGGTTCAGTTCCCCAGTACCCACATAAAGCCAACTATCTATAGTTGGTTTGCAGTGGCTGACAGCATGGAGCACCCATTCTCTCTCTCTCTCTCTCTCTCTCTCTCTCTCTCTCTCTCTCTCTCTCTCTCTCTCTCTCTCTCTCTCTCTCTCTCTCTCTCTCTCTCTCTCTCTCTCTCTCTCTTTCTCTCTCTCTCTTTCTCTCTCTCCCCAAATAAATTTAAAAAATAAAGACATTTTAACAAGTAAACAAAGGAATAAAGTAAATTTAATATCCCTTCTTGGAAGCCAAGGATTTTTTTTTTGTAATTTCCTCAGGAATTTCGCCTTACTCCTCCTTCTCTAATGATACTATTATGAATTTTACTATATAGACATATGGCATGTTGATTATATTCCTATCAAGTTATACTCATATCCTCTTCCCCACCCCCATTCCACTGAGGTCCCTCCTCAGTGGAGTTATTGGTATTCACTGTGGGGTTATGAATGTGTCAACCAGTATCTGTGGGAAGAGGACAATGTCTGGAGATATTCCTTCCCACTTTGTGGTTCTTACACTCTTTCCATCCCCTCTTGGGAAATGTTCCCTGAGCACCAGGAAATCATGTGTAAAGAATAGGGGTCCTGAAAAATTGGGATTCTTAACAAGTGACTTGGTGTCTGAGACCCTTCTGGCGATGCCCAGGGAGGAGCATGCTAAGGGATTCTTGGTAGAGAGTTTTGGAACTCTGAAAGCATGCTGTGTTGTTAGTTTTTCATCTGTCATAAAAACTGTGAATAACATGAAGTTGGTGCTCTCTAGTTAAAGTTTTGAGACAGGGACTCATGTCTTCCAGGCTGGCCTCAAACTCTCTTTCTAGCTGAAGGTAATGAACTTCTGATTCTCCTGCCAATACCAACTGAATGCTGGGATTATAGACCTGCACCACCACACCCAGTTTATTTAGTGCTAGGGATTGAATACAGGGATTTGTATATACTTGATAAGCACTCTACCAACCTAGCTATATCTCCAGATCCCAAAATTTGTAGATAGTCATAATTATATATAGTAATATCTCTTTCTGGCTTGGAAATTTGCAAAGAAATCCAGGCATAGTGGCACACACCTTGAATCCCAACACTCACACTTGGGAGAGTGAGGTGAAAGGATCACAGTGAGTTGAAGGCCAGTGAGTGAGTTTCAGGTCAGCCTGGACTACAGTCACTACCTTGAAAAAATAAATAAAAAGAAAGAAATTTGGGGATGGACACCATTCGAGTAGCCTTTGGCAAGGGACCTGTAAGGATTTGCATTGCACATGAGAGCAATCGCAAAGCATTCCTTCTTCACAGGATGGAGTAGAGAGTTGGGCTGAAATGCAGTTGACAGGATATCTAATCTAAGGAAGTGCTTCTGGGCAAAGAAAGGAAGATAGGCAGATTCTATGAAGGGTTGCCTCCACAGGAAGAAATTAAATGTTACCCAAGAAAACCGAGGACAATACATGAGTGGAAACCTTCATCCCAGCAGACTCCATCTGACTCACCTAGAACCAAACTGGCATCAAGGAAAATATGGATCTACCACTTGAAAGTCACATGAAAGATGGGCATTCTCATGTTTCCATCCAGGCTACAAGACCAGAGGAATCAGTCCCTAGCAAAGGATTTAGGGGAGGGGGACTGAAAACTGGAACTCAGTTCCCACCTCCCGCACATGCAGCTGCCACAGCCATAGCTGGAGAGATTAGCTCAAGAAAGCAAGTAAACTGTTGAAATAAGTTCATTTAAGGCTCCAGTGGGGAAAAACCATTATTATACAGAATAAAGCAATTTCTTTGTAAAGTCAGCAAAGAGATATTGTACACATAAATTTCAAAGTTACATGAAATGTCTGTATATGTCTTCATATTTCACTAATTGTCATTTCCTTGCTCATCAAGTTACTTTGTATCATTTCTCCGTAAATCATTGAATATTGCTTCTTTTAAGTGAAAAAAGAATACATAAAATATATTGAAGTTACTAAATATAAATAAGGATTTTAGTATATGGGTTTGGATTAAAATATTCAAATGCAGAGGAATATTTCCTTAAAAAGCCACATTAGTAAGGAATATTTTAAAATTAATATCTTTATTATGAATAAAGATATGAATTGTATGAGCAGTTCTTGGGAAGATGTTCCCATTTCCCTCCTCTCTGTCCCCTACCACTGGGGTCCCTCTCTTCAGTGCACATACTGGATCTTTCCATCGGGTAGGAGTTTATGAACTGCACTGAAGGTAGCCACTTTTTTTTCTTCCCCTTTGTGTATTGTTTCTTAGGGGGGCAATGTCTCTGGATATTCTCCCCCACCATGGCTCTTACAATCTTTCTGCCCCCTCTTCTGCTCAGTCCCCTAAGTCAAGGTGGGTGAGTAATAAGTCTGGTTTGTTGTTGAAAACTTAATTTTCTCTAGACTTCTGTTTTGTGTTGTGATGTGTATCATTGGTGTCTGTCTGCATTGACTTTTCATAGGTTATAAAACTTGATGTGGTAATTGGTGCCCTGTTTATCTCCTGACATTCTCATAGGTTTCATTTAGGCCCTGTGTGATAGGACAGGGGTGGATAATCTCCTGTCAGGATGTCAGCTATCATCTCATGTCATATCTGTAGAATTGGGTTGACCACAGCTCTCTCCCTCTCTTCAAAAAATACAAAGAGAATCTCCATGAAGAGTGTGATCAGTATAGCTTAAATGAGACAAGATTCTAATGGATGTAGCCTCTTTGTGGCTCTCTGGTAGTCGGAATTTCAAGAGAAATATACTCATTGAAGAGGGAAAATAAGACAAGGAAAGAAATAAAGTGAAAATAATGACCTTTCATCACATCTTCACAAAAGTCATTTAAACTTGGCTTCATGATAATTGAAGAGTGGAGGTAGAGTAAAACTGGAGTAGGAGGAGCTGGAGTATAACAGAAGAAAGACGAGGTGGAGTATAACTGAAGAAGGGGCCGGAGTATAAAAGAGGAGGTGGAGAATAACTGAAGGAGAACCTGGAGTATGACTGAAGGAAGAGTGGGGTATTACTGAAGGAGGAGGTGGAGTATAACAGAAGAAGGAGATGGCATGTAAATGAAGGAGAAATTGGAGTATATCTGAAGAAGGAGGTGGGTATGAAGGTAGAGATCGGGTATAATGGAAGGAGGAGGAGGAGTATTACTGAAGGTGGTTGTGGAGTACACTTAAAGGAGGACCTGTACCATAACTGAAGGAAGAGGTGGGGTATCACTGAAGGAGGACCTGGAGAGTAACTCAAGGAGGATAAGGACTATAACTGAGCAAGGAGATAAACTACAACTGAAGGAGGATGTGGTGTATCATGTAGGAGGAGCTGGGGTATAACTAAATGTGGAGTAGAATATAAATGAAGAAGGGGTGGAGTATAACTCAAGGAGTAGGTTAAGAATAACTGAAGGAGGAGGTGGAGTATACGTGATGGGGAATCAACCAGGGTGTAACCTTAGGAGCAGGTTCATTTAACTGAAGTGCTTAGTTGAGGAATCACTATAAAGCTCATCCCTCCTGGCTGCAAAGGATAAGCAAAATTGCACGTAAAGCCATTTGTAAGAACTCTATAAATATCTTGACTCTTAGGACTCTTTCTGTATTGTCATCAGGCTTCAAGAAACTAGACACAAGGAAACCCTTTAATTTCTTTCCTTGAACATCTCAATTTCCCTACAAATTCTTCTTGCATTCTTGGCTCTTCCCTGAAGAGCATCCTAATCTTCAATGGTTTATGTTGGCTTATAAATTTGCTAAACTCCTGGCATAGTGGCTCTCTGACTTTTTTACCTCATTTCCCAGGACTCAACGCAATTTCTCTTCATGTTTCTTGGTTCAAATAAACAAATGAGACAATCACATTGGTTCCTGTTTCTCTTGCCAGTGATGTGACAATAGCCAAACCGTCAACTGACTGCCCTAGTGTCTTTATCTGATGCCATTCCTGCCAAGTGGGACATATAATGCTTGAAGAAATTAAGTTCCCCGTGACCCCAGACCTGCCTCCCACAATAGAGCATCATGACACATCTGACACAAAGGACTGTGACTTTCATTTTTGCTCTAAATAGCATATCATGTATTGAATTTACTTACCAGTAAGTCAGTTTTAAGAAATCTATTTTGTTACCTCACTTTGAGGTATAAACTGACATATCCCCTATTTTAGACTATAGGATTATTGCGAGCATCAAAGTTCACCCATCTCATCTGTTCTCACTGATAGTGTCTGAAATTTCAGTAGGATTTAGAATGGAAAAGTTAATAAGTTACACATAGTTGCGTGCAACATGAAAGCCTTTTCATGCCAGAGAACAAGGAGTGACAAGGTCACCTGAAGACAGAGCGTGGAAGCCGCTGAACTCAGAAAACCACTTCCCCGTGGAAGAGAGCTGGAGACCACAAAGGAAATTCTAGCCCAAAGCCAACTCTTTCTATCATCTAACCTAACCACATCTCCTCTAGTTCTGTGTTCAACAGAGATGGAAACAATCTTTTCTTGAATGCACCAATAAAAAGCCAAGACAGCCTTTCTTACATGTCAACCACTTAGGAAGGAAATGCTAAGTTAAGGACTCCTTTTGTGAAGTATTGCTGAATTTGACCCAAAACCACAGTTCAAATCTCCCTTTTCTTACCTGGTGCTCCTGGTCAGCTGCTGGATTCCTAAGAAACAACCCCTAATGGCCTTGGCTTTGGGGGCCCAGCATCTGTGTTTCCTATACAACCTTTAACTTAAGACTCAGAAAGTAGAATTTAGTGGCTCTAGATATCATTTTAATTTTTCTAATTTTTAAGTAATTTTTCCATAGGCTTTCTCCAATTATAGCATTCCAACTATAATCAAACAATGCATGTTTTAAGTTTTTTTGTGTGTATGGTGTGCATGTTGTTTGTGTGTGTCAGGACACGTGTGTGGATACATTGCACCACTTGGTTTTTTTATGTTTTTGTTTTTTGACTTCTTAAAACTTTTGCCTAATTCTCCTACTTCTATAACTTTACTCTTTGAAAAGTCTCCCTGAGTTGATCAACTCTGAACTCTTTTCCCACCTTCTCCAATGACTCTCACATATCCGGTATTCTGACCAGGACATCCTTCCAACCATGTTTTAATTAAATAGTTTCTTTGACAACTATAAGCATTATCCCTTATTTAAGTCAGAATAATATCACCAGGTGGTCCTCGAGAATATTGTTCTGCATGTTAGATATCAGCCTATGTTTTATTCAGAAGCAATGATAACCTTTAAGACAACACTGTTACTGTTATTGTCTTGTAATCGAGGGATAAAGTGTATTCATGTTTTGTTGTCCTTCCTGACTAAAGGCCAGCCGACAGCCTGTGTATCACTACACTCATCAGAAGCACTTTTCTCATCACCCCCCGCCCAGGACCTACATCTGGAAAAACAGTGAATCGAATTTTAAAAAGACCCTTACTATGTAATAGCAAAAATAATACAGAACCAAACAAGCAGTTGAAATCAAGTCTTCATATCAAATCAAAATGAGGAGGGCGTAACTAGGTCAGCAGTCTAGAACATTCGATCATCCAAACAAGAGTTTGAGGCAGTCGTGAGAAATGAGTAATGCTCAGAGATATAACTGCTGCTAATAACCACTGCCAAGTGAAAGGACGATAAACTAGGTGGGCAATCAGAGGCCAGTCTGGGTGACTAAAGAACACTCAAGATTCTATCTACAACTAAGTTCTTGCCAGCATCTAGGGACAAGGTGCCTAGAGATCTGACTGTATTTGGACCAGAAATGGATTGAACATCATTTCTAATCTCCCTGAGGTAGGACAAGCTAATGGCAGAGTGTATTGGTAAGTTAAGATGCTCTGGTGTGTTCCTTAGAGATCTTCATCCTTCCCCAGCCAATCCCATGGCCCACCTTGCTCTGCAGTAAATCCCACACCTAGCTAGTCAGTACAGCCACCAGGATAGCTGTTGAAAATGCTTCTGAGAACCCTGAGAGCATCCCTCATCCTTATAAGCTACACGCCCTAGAGAGAGATGGTCAATGCATATTTCCTAGTGGGTTTCTTTAAGCAGCCAGGCTAGTAAAGAACCCACCATGAACATTCATGCTGGCACAGGGCACTTGGGACCCTTTCCTCAGGTCACTGTGGCTGTTGGAAGGAGAGTCAGGAGAGCAGCAGGGTTTCAGGAAGCCAATGGCAAAATTGGCAAAAGATATGAACAGACAATTCACAAAATGTCCACCTGGCTGTTTAGCATATGAAAAGACGCTCCCTTCACTCTCATAGGAGAAATATCTAGGAAAGCCACACTAAGGTTCCATTTCTTTCTGTCACTCTGGCAAATATTAACAAGCACAACAAGCCTCGGTGAGTGAGATGGTGGGGGCTACAGGTGCTCATGGTTGTTGATGGAGACACAAACTATTGTGATCCAAAGTACAGGGGAATCTGGCCATGTGTGACAAAGAACTTTTATGCTTATTTATTGAAACCATACTAAAATACATGCACAATCCTCCTCCAATAATTACAAAACACTGTCATAGATTTCCTACCTGAATGTAGAAGACTTCTTGGTACATGCACACAGTGATGTGCTGAACAGAAGTAACAAAGAAATGTTACAATCTTGGGACTGGGGAGTTAAACTTTTTCAGATTCTGTGTATCAGATTTTTACCATTTGTCTTTTCATACCTGGCTAATTTCACTTTGCATAAAGCCTTCCAAGTTCATTCAGTTTGTTGTCAATGATAGCATTTCTTCTTTCTTATATATTGTTGTTAGCATATATTAAATATAATATTTTCATACATGTAAATAACATGCTGTGATCACATATGGGTCTATCTGATCCTTTATGTTCAGAAGGGTTTATTTTATAGAATTGAGTGCACCACTATTGGATGTATGCATTTTTGCAATAGCTATATTCTTTTGGTAACTTATTCCCTCTGTCAATGTAAAGTGATCATCTTTGTGTTTTCTGTTTGGTTTGAAATATGCCACAAGTGACTACAGCACCTCCTGTATGTGTTTGACTTCCACTTGCTTTGAATTTCTCCTTCTATATTTTTACTTTATTTTCAGGCTATATTTTAGTCAGCAAAGTGTGTTTCTTACAGGCAACAAATAGTTGGCCTTTATTTACCTAATCCAATGGCCTCTGTCTTTTAATTAGGAAACTAAAACCATTAACATTCAGAGTTAATATTCAAAGGTATGTGACTAACCTTGTCACTTTGTTATTTATGTAATGCTTTACTCTTACCAATCTTCATTTACTTACCTATTTTTGTAATTAGATAGTTAGATTTATGTTTTTTCAGTAGTTTCATAGCTGTGTTTATATTTGTTTCCATACTTAGGATCTATGATGCTGGCTTTAGTGATCAGAAATTTCTTAAATTTCCACTTAGGTAAAGTTTCTAGTTATCCTCTTTTATTTCATTTGGGAATTTATTGTTTTCCTTTTTGATTCACTGATTATTATAATCTTTGTTTTGAACTCTTTGCCAAGAATTTTTTTCCAGTTCCTTCTCACTGGAATCAGTTACAATGAGATTGCTAGCTTTTGCAGGAGTTATCTTGTTTTTCCCATATCTCCTTTATGTCTTTGTTGAGGTTTGCACATGGAGGGCCAAGTCTTGGCTGGAAGTTATTTAATTAACCTTTTATACTTTTCCATAAGTATAGAAAATAAAACCATGATAATTCCCTCCCTCCACTCCCATTCACCTCTCTCAAATCCACCCTCCATTGAATCTCCTTTTTACAATTAGTCTCTCTTTTATTTTGATGTCATTATCTTTTCCTCCTATTATGAAGATTTTGTATGGGTAGTTTCAGGCACTACAAGGTCATGAATATCAAGGCCATCTTGTCCCTGGAAGATTGCATTGTGAACAGTCCTACCTGTCCTTTGGCTCTTACATTCTTTCTGCCACCTCTTCTGCCATGGACCCTGAGCCATGGAGGATGGAATAGAAATGTCTCAGTGCTGAACACTCCACTGACACTTCTTCTCAGCACTACAGTGATATTTGAGTCACTTCAGTGGTCAGAGAGGCTTAGCTAACGAAAAGGGAATGTGGCATTAATATATAGGTATAAACTTTTTTTTTTAGGTTTTTCAAGGTAGGGTCTTGCTCTAACCCAGGCTGAACTGGAATTCACTATGTAGTCTCAGGCTGGCCTCTAACTCCTGGCAATCTGTGGGACCCTGCTAAGAGGCATGGAAGATATAGGGTTAAATGAACTTGAGACAGGCAAAACCCCAATAAAGTCTCCGACTTGCTTATCTATGAGCTTCTCAGAGACCTGTAAGGCAGTTTGCCACCCTCCTCTTTTGATCCTAAACCTCCGGACCCCCTGGCAAGCCACAGTGAGCCCTGTGTTCTCACCCCAGATGTGCTGGACAATAGGTGACAGTTCCTCCGTAGCTACCAGCATCGAACTCAGGTCTAGGATCATGTACTTCCCACCACTCAGGACTGAGTAAGCCCCTCAACTTATCTATGCAAACTAGGCATTCACAGGTTACTGGCCCCTGCCTATCCACTCATGAGACATCATCGAACTCAGGTCTAGGATCATGTATTTCCCACCACTCAGGACTGAGTAAGCCCCTTAACTTATCTATGCAAACTAGGCATTCACAGGTTACTGGCTGCTGCCTATCCACTCATGAGATATCCACAGACCACCCTGTCCCTACCAATCCCCTTGCTGATGCCCCTGCCTCTGATTTTTCCTGGCTTCTCCTCTCTCTATATATATATGACCTTTTCACATACAACAAATGATCTGTCCACTGCGGCCGAGAGTTCTTTCTCGCATCGGCTCACTGCTATTCCACTGCTATTCCAAGGTTCTCAAGGATATAAGAGAGTAAGCTCATCTGTAAAAGTCCGAGAGAATAGTGCCTATAAGGCAACCTGCTTGAAGGGAATCCCAGGAAAGTTGATCATTTCATCTTGCTCAGCCACTAGGCAATCAGAGGCTGCTGCAGTTATGGTCCAGTTGGGTCTAGTTACTTGTCCAGCTGACATCATCCATGTGGTGCTAATTTTGCAGGCAAGCAGAATGCAAGAGTTGGGAGGGGGGATGATGTTTTCCACAAGGATTTCAAAGGAAAGCCCAGGAAGCCAGGTGATGTATGATAGAGTTGGGAGTGTTAGAGTCGGCCCATGAAAGGACAATGTATGAAGCTGTGACACTGAAGCCAAAAATGCAACAGAAAATCCCAGGATAGTAGATATGTATGCAGAAGTACCCACATAAATACTGGGGATCAGGGGAGAGGGATGGGAAGAGGATGGAGGAATGGGAGAGTGAATCAAAAATAAAGATGTTATGAATACACCATATGAAAACTTATTTGTTAACTAATTAGAATATAATTTATTAAAGAATTTAGGCAGGAGTATCCTGCCCAATCTGGGGTGAATAATGCTGTCCCTAGAAGCCAATAGGCTGTTACTGAAAATCCCAGAGCCAGGAGTAGAAGGGGTGGGATAATCACAGTGAGTTGTTGGTCAAGGAGGCCCCTGGGGCCTCCAAAATAATATAGGCTATTGGTAAGTCTCTTGATTGCCCACTAGAACTAGGTGGTAAGACCCTACTTCTGAACACACCACCTGCTTTGGTTCCAGGTCACTGGTGGATCAACCTGGGACTGAGTTGGGAGCCTCCTTCCTGCGGACTGTCATCAGGCTAGAAAGTGCTATGAAATCAGCTAGAAGAGAAATGTCAATAGTCTTAACCAACAGTGGACCCTGCAAGCTATTCCACTTGCCAGCCAGACAACATGTGCTCACTAGTGCAATCGTCACATGTCTGTTATGGAGCTAACCAGCTACTCTCCGATTGGATTTGAGCTCCAATCCAAGGGAGGGAATTCATGCCTGATACTGAAAACCTAATCAGAAGCCTATGGCTGAAAAGGTCATAAACCCAAGAGGAAAAGCTACTACTATTGTTTGACTCAATGGATATATTATTCCTACCTGAATTAGTGAATGAAGCTTGTTTTGAGTGTCTGGGGACATTACAGTATGGGGACCTTGGACTCTCAATGCCAGACTCAGATAGAGATTGGCTTCCCACCACTTCACTACAACCAAATACCCATAAGAAGAGGGAACTTTCCCAGTGTCCATGTGACGTAGACTCTAGAGCCTATGTCTGGTTATACTGCTGTTAGAGTGCTGTTCTACTTGGTCCTGAGTCCAGGGTTAATTTCTGTTTTTGAGTCTCTACATTACTTGTCTCAGCCCAGCCCTTTAACTGACCACCACTTTACACACTAGAGTTCTTTGTCTCTCCCCAGTCTCTTCTCTAAATCATCTGAGATTCCTTTTGCTTTTATTTTCATTATGAGATTCTGTCTGTTCACAACTAAAGCTCTGATGCTTGCTTGCCGAGTCTCTCTGTTATTTTGCCTTGGTCCTGACCCTGCTGCAGCACTAACATCTACATGCTAGAAAGGTCCCCCTCTGTCTGGTTTACAGATTCTCTTGGGGTTTTGAATGACTCTGTGTGTTCACTACTGAAATTTCAACGCCTTCCCACCATCCCCACCTCAAAAAGCAGCTACTCTCCAGCTGTTCCAGTCCTAGCTCATATATATATATATATATATATATATATATATATATATATAGCTATTTCTTGGATATGCTAATTCCATTTCCTTTGGATATACACATAGTAGGATTTCTGGATTATATGCTATTTTAATTTTTACTTTATATTTTAAGAGCCTCCATATTACTTTTCATAAAGGCTATGTGGCAATACTAGGCTATTAGTTTTGTGCTTTTGTTTCAGGAAGTTTTAAAGGTTCACAATAGTTCTCATTAACAACTCACCATTAGACAATTTTTTTAATTTAAATTTATAAAACTTCACTGCAACTTAAACACACTTATATGTTTTATATATGATAATATGTTTATAAATATATAGCTATATTAACAAAAAAGACAAGTAGTCAAAAATGTGGTTGCACCCTAATTAGATTCTTGCATCCAAAATTTAGGGCATAAAACTATGGAATAACTCTGAAGTGGTAGCAATATTTATAATGAATTTTCCTTTCTTGCAAGAATGATTTTTAAGATACAAAACAGAAAGAATTCGTATCATTTAAGAGTCCCCTGTGTGAAAGAAGCTGTCCTAGTTTATGCTTGTTGATTTGAAAGGGTATTTGAGAGGGAATGGGAAAATGAGCCCAGGAGATCAATATTCTGAACAATTAACCTATAAACAAATAAATAACACAGAATATGGGCTACTTAATGTCAGATCTCTGCAGACAGACAACAATAAGTTTGTAAGTGAGGCTGACATGATGGATACAGCTAGATTAGTGGCATACTTTGCCAGATTGAGAAACAAAAATGCAAGTGTTGTCTTTCATTGACCAACCTGGTCAGCCTTGCTCTCTGCTTTCCCACTCTTTAACCCTCTCACCCTGATAGTTATTAATAACTCAGACATTTATATCTATCCTCAAAGGGAAGGCATATAATAGCTTTTCCCAAAAAATAAATAAATAAATAAATAAAAAGCAGAGACAAACTTAACCATTGTGCAATCACAAGTTCAGGCATTTTTCAGGACTCCAAGAGAAATATCAATTCAGAAGGACACATGACAGGAAACTATATCTTGCTTAGTTCCTTAAAGACAGTGTTTGGAGCTTCCATGTTTTATCAGTTTGGTTATAATTAATGGTTTGCAACTCTGACTATTTGAGTCAACTCAGGGAGCTTTTTAAGCACTCAGTTCTTGCCCCTCCTTTACCACAGCCCACTGAAGTAGAAGCCCTGGAGGCCAGGCTCAAGCACTGGCAGTTACTGATACTGGTTCCTGTTACAGAGTCTCAGCATCGAGAAGAGAAATCTCCTTGACTTCAGTTCTCATACTAAAGCAACAAGTCCAAAACTTTACCAACCACTAATATTGCCTCTTTCTTCCTGCTACAGGTCTCAACCAACTTAACATAAAGATGCTTTGATTGCACCCTAGGAAGGCATGGACAACTAAAGTTATCCATTCCTGCCAAAAATAACAAGTGTTAAAACGAGAATCAAAAATTCATTAACCAGAATTTTCAGATAATACACTGAGAATGTATTTCCTAGAAACAAACTGATTTCTATAAGTTCCTAAAATATGTATTACTAAAATATACATTTTTATTTTAGGCTGTTTTCTTAATTATATTTTGAATTTCACAAAGGCTATCTATTACTGTGGAATTTGGGCATTCATATAAACTTTAAACTCTGACACAATATTGTTCTAAAGATAAGAGAATATAAAGGTTTCTGGAAAAGGAAAGTCATCAATCAGTAGGCTTAAGTGGCAAGTGGACTCTGTAAGCTACACAGCCAGCCAGCCAGGCAAAATGTGCCCACCAGTGCGATTGTTGTATCACTGTTTAAGGGATAATGAACTGCTCTCTAATTGGTTCTGAGGCCTGCTCTACAGGAAGGAATTCATGACTGGAACTGAAAACC
The DNA here is from genome assembly GCA_004024765.1 of Zapus hudsonius. Classification (NCBI taxonomy): domain Eukaryota; kingdom Metazoa; phylum Chordata; class Mammalia; order Rodentia; family Dipodidae; genus Zapus; species Zapus hudsonius. The sequence continues at coordinate 52,018 of PVHP010003772.1, forward strand.
CAGACAAAAGACTATGGCTAGGAAGGTCATAGACCCTGGGTGTGGAAACTAACTACTGTTGTTTGGCTAAATGGATATGTGGTACCTTCGACTGTTCATGTTTGTGCCCATGGATTGGTGCTGCTCTCACCTACGGTTTGAGAAGCTTCTTATTTGCAGATGGTGGTGACTACCAGGTTGGCTCAATCAGGATGCTGAGAATGAGTGACTGTTGAGTGCTTGTCACTGAGAAGACATCTCTATCATGCCCTCCAGAACTCAGGGAATATTTCAGAGGAGGGGTGGAGGGAAGGGAGGAGCCAGAGGATGGGAAAAAGGGTTTTGAAATGCTGTCTTCCAAATGTCCACATGAAGTGGCTATATGATTGCACAGTGACTGTTACTGCCTGCACACGACCTCCATAATTTGGGGGGCATCGACATTTCATCATGGACTAGTTGGAGGGATGAGGGGATTCAGTGGGTGGGAGGGAAGACAGGATAGGATAGTGTGGGCAGGTGGATCAGAATGCATTGTGTACATGCACATGTATAAAGGCTGTCCATAGGAAAGTAAAAACCAAAAATAAAAATTTACCAAAAGCCATACATTGAAAAAAGTATTGTATGCATGAATACAGCTCCATAAGCTCATTCTGTATAAGTGACCACATCTAAAGTGCTCTGGTAGAGCACAAGTGTTCATAGTGGCCCCTCTGAGGAAAGGGGTTGGAAAGAAGAGAGAGAGAAAGAGAGAGAAAGAGAGAGAAGGAAGGAAGGAAGGAAGAAAGAAAGAAAGAAAGAAAGAAAGAAAGAAAGAAAGAAAGAAAGAAAGAAAGAAAGAAAGAAAGAAAGAAAGAAAGAAAGAAAGAAAGAAAGAAAGAGGAGAGAAGGAGGGAAGAAGGGAGAAAAGAAGGAAGGGAGGGAAGGGAAAGAAAGAATGAGTAGAGGAAAAGAGAGAGATAGACAGAGAGAGAAAGAGAGAGATAGAGGAAACACAATAGACAAAATGCTATTGGTTTCCTCCCTTTGGCCTTTCTCCACACCTTGCAATATTTTCTGTTCCTATGGAGGATAAGAATTCATGGGAATTCATAGACAAAATTGTTTAAACAGGGTTGCACAGCTTTTTAAGTAACTGATACTAGGTTAATTATTCACGTGAAATATAAAGAAATTGAGATGAGAAACAGTTGTGCCTTCTTTGAAAGAAAGCAAAGGTGTAGCCTAGTCTTCATTCTAGCTCCTTTGCTGAGGTACAGTAGAGGTGAGGGCTCTGGCAATATTTACGTGAGCAGGCTGGAGTGATGCAGACAATGTCAGCCACCAAGGAGGTTAGATCCATGGAGCAGCAAACTAGCACTGAGAAGGCAGGGAAAGAAGGACATTAAAATTAAAAGCCAGACAATAAGCACAAGAGAGAATTTTACATCTGAAAGCACTTCTGGACTATATATAGTAAACCAATGGAAGAGGTGTCTAGGGAAAGTAGAAAAGTTAGAAAGAAAACAGTCCAGTGAAAGTTGTTTCATTCAGTTTTATCAATTTCAGGAAGATAAACCAGAGAGGAAAGTCACAAAGATTTATTTCTTCTCCACCCATTTGCGCAGAGAAGACGACAATGTAAAGCAGGAAATGGAGATGGGGAGCAGTGACTGTCAACATGTTTAACCTTTGTTCTCCCATATTTCACAATATTTGCTTCTGGCATCTCGTGTCCCAAGCTGTATTTTGACTCAGTAGTTAATAGGCCAAATTTTTGTGGAGTCTTATCTCTAATTTCGTCAGTTCCACCTGGCAAGGGGACCATTCAGTCAGCTGAGTGCCTCATGGAGGAAGAAGGTCGGAGCACAGCCTGCTGCAGTTTTCTGGGTGCCCTGGGGTGAGAGGAGGAAGGGCGCTTTAGGGGGACCTCATTGAGTGCACAGCAGAACTAAAACAGCGTGCATCCTTCCAATGAAGTCAAACTGTAGGAGCTGTTCCCTTTTTTCATCCTTTTCAATCACCAATTTTTCCAAAAATATAAATATACTAAGTGTTATATTGTTTGATTGGCTGGTTTTATTCTGTTTTGATTGATGTGGTTTTCCTTTTTGAGGGTGCATTGTTGGTGGCAATGTAGAAAACTAATGACCTGTGTATAACTGAGTTATCTGTGCAATTGTTCTTCATTATTTTTTAAATATTTTTTTATTTATTCATTTCAAGCAGAGAGAGAGAGAGCACACCAGGCCACCACCATGTGGGTCTGGCTTATGTGGGTACTGGGGAATTGAACCCTGGGCCTTAGAAACTGGAGGCAAGTGCCTTATCCACTGAGCCATCTCTCCAGCCCTGTTCTTCATTATTTCTTTGAGACACTTTAGATCACCATCTCCTAGAACTAATGAAATGGGCCTTAACATTTTGCATCAAGAATACTACTACACATGCATTGGAAGAAATGCATATTCAATTTAAGGCAAAGATAAACTTCAGAATTATTTTAAATCTTTGCTCAGATTTTTTTTCAAAGTACATTCACTCTTAAGAATGTATTTCTTCTAGTCTAAAAAGAAAACGTGAACTTAAGACTAATTTTGACATTAGCTAGTGACTAATAAGTTAAAATTTAATGTATAGGTGCTCCAGGTTTTAAATTAATTATCAATAACTTTTGAATCGGAAGCTGGGGGTGACATTAGGTGGGGTCTAACATAACTCAAGATGACTTTGAGATCACCTGATACCTGAGGAAGACCCTGAACTCCTCCTGATCTTCCTTCCTCCATTGCTTCAGTACTGGGATTACTGCATGTGTCTTAAAGCCTGGCCAGTCTTTGAAATTTTCGTTTCCCAGAAAACAGCTTGTGGCATCCATAGGGATAAAAAAATTGCTTACACATGTAAAAGCTGTGAGGTTTATGCAATCAAACTAGAAACGTTGAAGGTGAGCATTGAGACTAGATCTCATATCCAGTCACCCATCGCGCCTCATCTGATCCTTGTCTTCCATAATAATAGGTAATATGTGTTTTCTTTCCTGGGATTCATGGACAGCAAGAGGACCTGGGGGCAGCCACCGGCTCTAGCCTGTCCATTGCGTAACATGTCAGAAGCTGCATGTGGGCAAAATATCTGAAATTGTATGTGGGGAAACTAATCAGTGATAAGAGATAGCCTGAGAAAAATACATTTGTGCTAAAGATTTGCAGAACTGAAAAACAACTTGTGGCTATGTGATTAGGATCTCATGTGTGTCATTTGGCCACAGGCCTCACCTGTGAAAAGGTACCCAAGAGTATGAGATCACCCATCTCCAACAGAAGCTGTCTCTAAAGCAGCCTCTTGGCAAGAATGCCTTTATAAGGAAATGATCCTCTATCATCCAATCAACTAGCTCATAGTCACAAAGGTCATTCTCCCCACTGCCTTGCCTCTTGACTAATTGGCTTCCATTTTGCAGCAAGGAGCTGGAACCTGTGCAACATAACACTGCTGATTAAAGTTCTTGTCTACTGTGTGCCAAGTACTTTTCAAGTTTAGAGAAATTCACATGGAACCGAATTTTATCTACTTCCAATAAAACTGATAGACTGGTAGAGAAATAAAAGAGTTAAATCATGATTAGGGCAGTGGTCCTCAAAGAGTGAGTCCAGATCAGCAACCTTGCATCACCAGGGACCCAGAGAGAAACGTGCATTCGGGAACCTGATCCCAGCTCCTCTCTATCAACAATATGCAACTTAACTAGTACTTCAGGTGATGCTAATAAATGCAAAATTTGAGACCCACCTTACTGATACATGTAGCATGAGTCAGCTACCACGGCATGGAGAACCCTGGTGGGTTCTCAACTCATCTCTGGATGCTTGCTCAACAAGATGCACTTCCAGAGGAGCTTAATGATATTTGAAAAGGGAGTCAGGAGAGACGAAAGAGGATGTTTCAGGCAAAAGCAATGGTATAAAGACTTACAGAAAATTATTTTGCATGTCAACTTTAACCACTTCAGGTTTTAACTTTTTATTTTTTTCTTTTTAATGGACACAATAAATATGCAGTTATGGGGTACAGTGTGATAATCCAATACATATATATATATAATGTATGATGATAAAAGCAAGTATTTCTATCTTTTTACTATTTGTGTTTAGGACCTTCAAATTTCTCTCTTCTAGTTCTTTATAAAATATATAATCAGGGGTGGAGCGGGCAGGCAGCCTGCTCAGAGCAGTCAGTGCAGGGCACCCCGGCGGGAGCCAAGGCGGAGGCTGCGGGCTATGGGCCTTTCAGGATGAGAGAATTGGGGGTGCTTCCCTCTCTGTATACTTGACAGTCTGGGCAGTGAAGAGATGGCTGTCAAAACCTTTCTCCAGGATCTTGGCGGGAGAATCAAAGACTCCATCTGGGGCATTTGCACCATCTCAAAGCTAGATGCCCGATCCAGCAAAAGAGAGAGGAGCATCGAAGAAGAGCAAGTAGTGTCCTGGCACAGAGGAGAGCCCAGAGCATAGAGCGAAAACAGGACAGTGAGCCACGCATCGTTAGTCGAATTTTCCAGTGTTGTGCTTGGAATGGTGGAGTATTCTGGTTCAGTCTCCTCTTGTTTTATTCCTGTGCTTCAGTCAGTAACAGCCCGGATCATTGGTGATCCTTCGCTCCAATGGAGATGTTTGGTCGTGGCTGGAATTCTTCCTCACATCCATTTTCAGTGCTCTTTGGGTGCTCCCCCTGTTTGTGCTCAGCAAAGTTGTAAATGCCATTTGGCTTCAAGATCTAGCTGACCTGGCATTTGAGATGCCAGGGAGGAAGCCTCATTCACTCCCTTGTGTCAGCAAATTAATTGCTGACATGCTCTTCAACCTCTTGCTACAGGCTCTTTTCCTTCTCCAGGGGATGTTCTTGAGTCGCTTCCCCATCCATCTCGTTGGTCAGCTGGTTAGTCTGCCACACATGTCACTTCTTTACTCACTGTACTGCTTTGAGTATCATTGGTTCAATAAAGGAATTGAAATGCAACAGAGATTGTCGAACATAGAAAGGAATTGGCTTTACTACCTTGGGTTTGGCTTGCCCTTGGCTTTCCTCACAGCAATGCAGTCCTCCTATATTATCAGTGGCCGCCTCTTCTCTATCTTTTTTTTTTTTTTTAAATATTTTATTTATTCATTTTCAAACAGAGAAAGAGAGAGAGAGAGAGAGAGAGAGAGAGAGAGAGAGAGAGAGAGAGAGAACCAGGGCCACCACCTTGTGGGTCTGGCTTATGTGGGTCCTGGGGAATTGAACCTGGGGCCTTAGGCACTGGAGGCAAGTGCCTTAACCGCTGAGCCATCTCTCCAGCCCCTCTTCTCTATCTTGTTTCCTTTATTCATCATCAGCACCAATGAAGCGAGGACTCCTGGAAAAGCATATCTTTTCCAGTTGCGCCTCTTCTCCTTGATGGTATTGTTAAGCAACAGACTATTCCACAAGACAGTCTACCTGCCATCAGATCTGAACAGCTCAGCCTCTGCAGAGAAGTTCCCCTCACCGCATCCATCTCCTGTCAAACTGAAGGCTGCTGGAGACCAGAGTCCCCTGCTGTGCAGAGGGGATGGGTGGGATTGGATGGAGGTTGTGGCAGCTCTTTTCTCTGTTCTCCTCTCCCTGCCAGGGAAAGTGGGACCCATAAGAAAAAGTGTTCATCTCCACTAGGTGCTCAATGAATGCCAAATCAATAAATGGATGAATAAATTGATTTAAGTAACTACAAATTGTAACAGTTTTTCAAGCTTATTTTAATGTAAAAAGTTACTGGTGTACAAAATGAACCTAAAATATTCTAATTGTGGTATCATGCTCTTTTTAATATATGGAGTGGAGACCCCTGGGCAGCCATATAGATAAAGATCAAATTGTTTTCATACTATACACAGGTAAAACTGCAATCAATCAATGAAAAGTACTAGAAGAAAATAAATCCAATCCATTTGTGATCTTGGAGCTGATCCATGAGCTACTGGATATGATGGTACATACTTGAATAATCTCCACACTTGGGAGGTGGAGGCATGAGAATTACAACCTAGAGTTAAGCCTGAGCTACATAGGGAATTTCAAGTCAGTTTCGGCTACATAGCAAGACCTTGTCTTAAAAAAAATAACAAGATCTTAAAAATATAGATACAGATGCATAATTATATTAAAAACCAAAGCTACACATGGCCAAAAAAATTAAACAAGTGACAAAAACTATGTGCTTACAACTCATATCAGAGATGAGAATTCACCATCTACGCCAGACCTCTGCTCTTATCTCCAGATATATAATTCCAGCTGCCTACATTAAGTCTTCTGTGGGATACTTCCCAGTTATCTCAAAATATCCCCAACAGCATCTCACCTTCCTTCCCAATCTGGTCCACCTAGTTTTGCTCATTTGAGTTGATGGGAAATAATTTTTGATTCCTTGTTTTCAAATCTTACATTTAATCTGCTAGGAAATTCAGTCAGGTCTGGGCTTGGCTTATATCCTTGTCACCATCATCCCTGATCTAGATGCCTACAATCTGCTGAGGGGACTTCCTCCTATGACTTCTTTCCAACACAGCCTTCCTTGAACATGAAAGTCAGATTCTATCTTTCCCCTGCTCAAAATCTCCAATGGTACCCTAGCTCATGCAGGAGCCAAAATCTTTAGTATGTTCTACAAAGCCTCCGATGACCTACCTTTCCATTATTCCTCTGGCTTTGCTTCCTCTGAATTTCCCCTATTCTTTAGCCCAGCTTTATGTCCTAGCTGCTTGCTTGGGTAAGTCACTCTCTCCTCAAACTCTTGCCCATATGTCATTCTAAAAAGGAAATCTAAGTGGGGCCTTCGATAGCTCAGTTGGTAGAGCGGAGGAATGTAGCGGATAAAAAGGAAATCTACCCTAAGAAACCTAGTTAAAACTACAGATCCAGGCATGATGGTACTGTGATCCAGTATTGGGAAAACTGAAGCAGGAGAATCACAATGTCCAGGACAACTTAGGCTAAATGGAGAGACATTACCATAAAAAAATAAATGCAACATGCTTCTTATCCCCAGTATTCCAAATACTTTTATTCATTTTTTCCACACAACTATTGTCTTCTATAATTTCCTTATTTTTGTATTCATTGTAGATTTTGCTGTACTTTTTCTATATAATGTAAGCTCTAAGAAGGAAAGAAGGCTAGAGAGATTGCTTGGTGGTTAGGTTAAGATGCTTGCCTGCAAAGCCTCTTTGCAAACCCAGGTTTGATTCCCCAGTACCCACAGAAAGCCAGATCACAAAGTGGCTCATATATGTGAAGTTTGCTTGCAGCAGCTGGAGGCCCTGGCAAGCCCATTCTCTCTGTCTGTCTCCTCTCTATCTCTCCTTCCAAATAAATAAATATTTTTTTTCTAAAAAGAAGGAAAGATTTCTCTGCACCTTGCCTGCCACATAGTAAATACTCAAAACAATATTTATTGAGTGGATATATGAGATTGTGTTGAGAATTGAGCATAAAGTTGTGCTGTCTGGAAAGAGAAGAGTCAATTACCAAGTAGAAATCATTATTTGTCTATTTTAATTATACATGCAACAATACTGAAGGGAATAAACCTGAGTAAATATTTAAATTGAGTTTTAAAAAGTTTTAAGTACACATAGCTATATTTAATAGACTTCTACTGGTATTTAGTTTAACTATAGATTAACATTTCTTTTTCCATATTTTTGGGGGGTGGTTTCAAGGTAGGGTCTCACTCTAGCCCCAGACTGACCTGGAATTCACTATGTAGTCTCAGGTTGGCCTTGAACTCATGGTGATCCTCCTATCTCTGCCTCTCAAGTGCTGGGATTAAAGGCATGTGCCACCACACCTGGCTCTTTTTCCATCTTTTTTCATACTCCATTGACTGTGCATGCTAGAATAAATTACTACTAGTAGATTCAGTGAGTCATAAAATGCAAATGCATTTTAAATTGCCAAATTATCTTTTTTCAATGTGCATCATTATACTCATATCATCATAGTATATATGGGCCTACATATTGGGAATTTTCTATACTAGTTTTTATCCTAATAAAAGAAATACATTTATATGAAAATCATGTCATTCTAATTACTAGTGGTTTTATAGAATATTTCCAAAAGTGTAAGTACAATAATAGTTACGTGATAGGTGATGACTGATTGACTTGGTGAATCAATGAAGGCATGGGTGGATGGATTATTAGAGGAATCCTGAGTGAGTAGATACTTGAATACAGATGAAAGTTATAAGAGGAGTGAATGGAAATGAGGACACTACAGAATGATATATAAATAGCACAAAAAGAATTCGGCGTTAATTTTTTTAAAAAAGATAATTAAGGGGCACAAGTAAAAATCCTGTGTTGTTAACTTTTCTACTTAAGTCCAAGAGAACAAAATGATGCATCAATAAAAAATGTTTTCGACTGCAGAATAAAACCCTCATGACTGCTTGCATAAGCAGGTGTTGGTGTGAAGATGACTGGGAACAAGAGGGTGAAGTGACAGAACTGCGATTGTAAATACCATCTAATCTCTCACCTCCCAGCATAGTTGTAACTTCAGAAATGTAGTGACTCAAAAGCTTTGAGACCGAAAAGCAAGGACTGACCTTTATCATAATGAATTCCCCTTGAAGATAAGGTGTTTTCATAGACATGGGGTGGTTCAAAGCCACAACATCAAAGCCATGCTAGTGCACAGAATAACCTCCTTACACTGCCTGGTTACTCCAACAAGCACATTGAAGATCCCTTTCCTTCACAGAAAATTGACCCAAGACCCACTGCATACCACTTCCCCAAGAATGCAAGATATTTAAAATCCTCTTTGTCTCTAATATTTCTGTGTGAGTCTCAATTTTTTCCTAATCAATACCAATACCCTGAGGTTACAAAAACCTACTTCCTTAAGTGCCTGGAGAAACACATCTCTTCAGAGAATCATGAAAGAACATATCTTATGATTCCACTATGAGATGTGCTAAGAACTATGCCTGGTTGATAAAGCAAGTGGGGAAGAGATAAACGTGTTCAGAAGTCAGCGAGAGGGCGAGGGGGGGAGGCATGGTTCAGTGGTTTAAAATGCCTTTTTAGAAGTCAGCAAGACCTGACTCTGAACCTTGACTATTATTTCGATTTGTCTCTGAGTTCCTGATGCTTTAAGAAATTATCATTATGGGCATACTCTAAATATGTTTATTGAAGCACCAACTAATGATTGCTTTCCCCTTTGAATAATTGTTCTCAAGATAAAACACAAAGAGGAAAACAGATATGCCTTTGGAATCTACCATTATCATTATATATTAGTTATTTGGAGTGTTAAGTAATTGGAATTTGTTCTAAGAAATGTCACGGTCAAGAAAGCAAAGTACTTACATCAATCGTTCTATTTGCAAAGTGTTTATATCAATCATTGTATGTGTAGGGAGCACTTAGGTGTTCTTTGATGAAGTCCAAGGCATCTTCTAAAGTTATGAAACATCTGCTAAAGCAGCTGCTTCTTCATTAAATAAAAGTAAAAATGTACCATTTTTCCTTGCCAGTGCTGCTAAATGGGAACAGGTGATAATCCCAGAAGAGATTATGATTATAAATGAACCTATTGAAATTCTTCAGTATTTTATAAATGCATTGAAGTAAAAATGATAAGTGTGAAAAAATAAATCATGGAGTCCCTGTAAATATACTGGGGACCACTGGTGGATGGCTCACCTCTATGCCCCCTCTAACTTGGATTACACATTCTAAAGGCAGAGGAAGAAAATTGATGTCCATTCTGCATAGACTTCTAAAGTTCCCAGTTAATAGCAATGGAGTGGATTCAAACCCTCAGATTCTAGGCAAAGGCAGGAGAATCGCCATGAGTTCAAGGCCACCATGGGACTACATAGTGAACCAGACCCTATTTGGAAAAGCCCAAAAAAACCCTCAAATTCCAATCATAACTATGCTAGAAAAGTCAACATTCTGTGAAAATCATATCAAACTATCTTCCTTTAATAACTGAGGACCAAACAGTAAGTTAAGACATTATTTTCTCACATATCAAATGTGATTCTGATCACTTGACACGTTAAAAAAAAAACAAAATAGGGATTAATTGACTTGTAAGTATACAAAGAATTTTAACCTCCCAAATACAAAGTATTCTAATTGCATTTACCCAGAAACCCAAGATTCAACTGTCAGCTTCCATCGGACATTTTTTTATACCTTTTTATTAGAAATATGCATTAAAAACTAAAATCCAACCAAGTCATCTGAACTGGGCAATGGGACGACTGGGAGATGGTTTCCTGTGTTGCTCCTTATTCCACACCTTACCCAAAACACACACACTCTCTCTCTCAGAACAGATTCCCACCATAATCTGGAACTCAGAACATCCTAAACACTGAGAGGGAAAAGCAAGGTCAAGAAAACACTCTCTTTGTGAACCTGATTCAAGAGAGTTGTTTTTAGAATTGAAGAGTGAAGACTTGCTCGACTGTATAAGTCATGGTGATGATGCATAATTAGATGGTAATTTAACCCCAAGCTGAAAAAGTAAAAATGACAGTAATCACGGAGGGGGGTCGGGAGGTGGAAAATAAAATGCCGAAGAAAGCAGTGAAATGACAGAGGTACCTGGCATTTTTGTGAGGTGTATCTGGTAGCAATTTGGCAAACTGTAACAATAGAGGTAATTTCACAAATAATGGGAGTTCATCAATTCACAGTGGCACTCACTGGTATTTAAGATTGAAGAAAAGGAATAATATTTGGCTTATTAACTTACAGAAAGAGTTATAAAACTTGGGCTTAGCCTACATATTGCAAAGTGAAATAAAGACGCGATGGTTAATCAGGAAAAGCTGAAGCTGTCCAAATCTGTCTTTCAAGGCAGACAATTGATTTTGGAGAATCAGAACAGGCTGATTACTGTGCTTTGTGGGTAGTGTAAAAGGGAGGCTTCCTGTCACCTTTGAAATCATTCTCTGGCTGCTGTATTTTCCCCCAGGTTTACATGCCACCCCTCACAGACATACAAAGGTCTAACCATGCTACACCTGTGCCCACAACAAGCTTAGCATTTCAATTCCTATGCACATGTGCTTCCCTAATAGACTATCTCCAATCCATTCCATTTCATTTCACACACTTCTCCTAATGCTAAGTTCAAGTGACACTTCTCATGTACTCCCTGACACTCGTCTTCACACCCCTACCTGCTTGTATATTGCTCTCACATCATCACTCTATGTGACAGTAATTGGTTTGACTGCTTTCTTTCACACTAACTGGAGTCTCATAGCAGCATTTCCTCGTACTTCCTCCCCCATCCTTGAAATGTAATAGATGCTTAAAAATGTGGAAGAATGAATGATAGAATTAAAGTATCAACAGTGGAAAATATATGTTGAATCTCCTCTCCTCTCATTATTCTCTTTCTCAGTGTTTCTGGAAGACACCTAACACAAAAGTCTGTGTTTAACTCCTTGTTCTAAAAATTGCTTCTAACTCAAGAGATACTTCCAAAAACTTCAGTAGGATATTGACCTGTTGTGTCACTACAAATACAGTGAATGAAAATTGGGAGTACTAGGAGCATATGACATATGGTTATGACCTTTGAAATGATTTGGGCTATACTCCATGGTAAATGAGAGGTACAAATTAATCCTACCTAGTGGTTTTCCCTTTGTTATTCAGAGGTTACTAAAATATATATGCATGTATAATTAGAAGGCTTGTTTTTGTTTCTTCAATGTAGGGTCTCAGTCTAGCCCAGGCTGACCTGACATTCACTATGTAGTCTCAGGGTGCCCCGGAACTCAGAGTGATCCTCCGACCTCTGCCTCCTGAGTGCTGGAAGATTTCATAACTTAGAAAATATCTAAATGTTTTTTCAAACCTTAAATATGAGCCTTGTGCTGCTCCGTTTTTCTAAATCAGAAGATTTGTTTTCTCTTTTTAATTTCAATATTCCATTATATGAAATAGCACCTGATTTTCCCAAAGAAAACATAATGACAGAAAGATGAGCAAAGTGTATAATTAAAACTCAGAGTACACAATGGTACAAGGAACCCTCTTTGCCATGTAACATGGCATAAAATATTGTGTGCACTCTAAGAAAAGAGGATATTTTATATATAGTGCTACAATAGGAAATGGTACAGTTTATAATTTTCTAATATGCACATGTAAAGAAATAATCCTATACTGATACAAAATAATTATGCAAATGGAAAAGCTTTTAAACTTACTGCTACAATCTTACAACACAGGATAACTGACTTTGTCTAAGTCAAAACAATTGTGTTTCAATTTTTTCGTTCTTAGTCACAAGCAATTTACTTTTTCACTTTCCCTGGTAGGAATCATCACAATCTTTCTACTCATTTAACCCCAGCCGAATGGTGGAATGATTAACCAAGTGGCTCTCCTCTAAACCATTCCACATATCCAGAAGTGAAACGAATGAAGGCCACAGAATACTAGAAGAAGAAACTAAAGTGTTTGAGGGTTCTCATAAACCCAATTGGAAATATTGGAACTCTGTATTCTGAGAGGACATACTGATCCTTCTTGGTGTGGCAAGATAATGGCGTTTTGCTCCCTTTACTGTATCCAAGTTTGGGGGAGGGTGTCCGTTTTATACATTGGAACATTACTGAAGGAAACTTATAGTAAAATAAATGTTCATGTGCCTTAACTCAGAAAAGTGCAATTCTTTCCAGACTTCAGTCCACAAAGTGGATGTTTTATGGCAAGTCCTATGCATGCTTGTGTTTCACCTATAACCCGATCAGGCAAACACCACTGAACTAACAGGAAAGTGAATTGTTTTTGTTTTATTTTTTCCAGTAAGCATATTGTGAATATCTAATGTGGAATATGTCCACAGTCCACTAATTCTACTTACTGGGTCAATTCATATCGACCATGGGAGCTAGTAAGTTCTTATATTGCTTATCCACCCAAATGCAATTGATTATTCCAAGGATGATGAATTCATTTCCTGGATGTTTGGGCTTGAAACCAGGAAGTGAGCCAAGGTGCACTCCTCAGGAGATAAAAACTGTCAGCACCATATCTTTAAAGCCATGGCTCAGAGATTTTGCCTAAGGGAAGATCAGAAAGCTAAACATAGCTGCTAACCTCTCTCCAAAGGAACTGACTTCATCTGCCCTAGAATATGGAGAAGTCCAAGCCTTAGGCACCCTCTGAGGTTGTGGTGAAAGGCAACTGGGACCAGGTTGGAAAATTCACTGGACCCACAGGCTACACCATGGGCTAGATAATTTGCCCAAGGGAACCAAGAAAAGAGACAGTTGGGAGGAAACCCAGGCAGTCAAAAGAATAATAATAATAAGGTAATCTCACACACTGATCAGAAATTATCCTTGCAAAGATGACCAAATTTGAGGATTAACCTATGCCCTGGAGCATTGCAAGAGAGCTATAGAGTTACCAACCTCCATAAACATTGTTAACTCAGGGTGACTATGGATACTCTCAAGCCTGTGCCCCCAAGAGCAACAAAAGAAGCTTCAGGCTCCAAGGGAATAATAAATTTTACTATGCTAATAGAGTTGGTCATTAAATAAATAATAATTTAATAAAATAACAACAAGCTCCATTAGAAGGTGGGTAGGGGAGAGGTGTTACAGTAAATTATATAAAATTCCAGGCTCTGAGAAAAAGATATGAGACATACAGAGAACTAGGAAACATGGCAAATATGTTGGCTGTAGTAAAAATCAGGCAAAATAGATGATTTGTGAGAGTGTCTAGGGTGAAACAGGTAAAGCCTTAGAAGGAACCATTTTGAACATCTTCAAAGAACTAAAGTAAACCTGTATCACTCTGCTTACAAATAAATATTTTTAAAAATAAATATAAAAATAAAATGTATCATGCTACAATAGGAAGATGTACAGTTTATAATTTTCTAATATGTACATGTAAAGAGATAAATGTTTGAATCATTGAATATTTCTGCCATGAAAGATGTGATTCACATGCATATCTGAGTTCCCTTGTGAGAAGAAGGATGAACATGTATTTATGGTAGTAAGGGGCTGGTAGTGTAGCTTAGAAGCACTTAGCTATGATGCACAAGGTCCTGGGTTTGATCCCCAATGTGGCAAATAAGAATAATAAAGTACATGGTCTCCTGCTGCTGGTACAACTCATAGACCACAACCCCATGGTTCCTCAGTGGAATGTGGACAGTGGGGCACAGAGGGGGGAAATTGTGCTACCACATGATTTTTTCATACAAAATTTCTACTTAAATTAATAATAATAATAGAGTACATGGGGTGGAGAATTACTTAATATATGAGAAAAGAGCAATATATGAAATATTGATAAATCTTTCTGCTAAACTAAGAATTAGAAAGAGTTGTGTGTATTAACAATAAAAATATTAAACTATGTGGATGTTTCAATATAGTAAAATAGATATCCCAATCAAGTCCCCATTATAAATGATAAAAATACTGGATAAAATGTCAAATGCATTCATTGGAAATTACTCTTAAATTGGAAAGAAAATAAAATTCCTTTGAATCCCTTTAAAAAGTGTAAGAGAGAAGGCAGAGCAAGATGGCCAACGACTAGCAGCCATGTCAGGCCCCTCCCGGTAAAGGTTTGAGATTCCAGCTGGGATTCAGACCCTGAACCCCAGCCAGCCCCAACCCAAGGCACACCCCCACCCTAGGTCCCACACCAACCTAGACTGGGCTCCCCAAATGCTTTCTGCTCATGCAGAGGTCTGGAGAGCCACCCCTCCACCACCCCAAGCTCACATCATTGTCCATTGTCCCCTCCCAGCCACGTCCTGAACTGAGCCCTTGATGGCTCAGCACCCTTCCCTCCTGGGGCCCCTTCCCTCCTGCCCAGTGCTGGGTCCATGGGCACACTCATCCCCCAGACCCACCATCACACACCCTGGCAGAGGCTGGTCCATGGGCACCCAGATGCAACCCGGACTCTGGTCCGCACCAGCCCACAGCTGCAGAGCAGGGCCCGCCTGGTCCCAGGAATTCCAGCCAGCCCACCCATGCTCTGCAGGCCCATGGTCCATGCCCAGTCCCCAGAGGTCCACCTCATCATCATAGCAGGTCCACCAGCTTCAAGGGGCACTAAGCTCCAACCTCCATGGCCCTGACATACTTGCCAGCTCAGCCACTGTTCTGAGGGCACACACACTCCAAGAAAAACCAAGTGAATGCCCAACCCTCTCCATGGAACCTAGTGCAAACCCTGTCCACACTGTTGAAGTCTACACATCACAAAGACTAATCACTCCAAGTGGAATCAAAATGGTCAGATACCAACACAAGAAGAATATGCCAGCTGTGGGATTCACGCCTAACCCACCAAGTCCCAAGTGGGTAGCCAACAAGGAAAGTGTAAAAGAGAGACAGCTGATGCAAGCCCAGGATGAGATGACACTAAGCCCAGCTCATACTGGCATAGAGTCTATAAAAAGGTTAATGTTAGACATGAAAAAAAATGATTTTAAAAAACTGAAAAAGTAAAAATTCAGCACAAGCTTTGCCACCAGGCTTAATATAATTGAGGAGAATCAAATGGACTTAAATAGATTGGTGATTGAACTAAGGCTTTCAGTGAACAGAAGATCTCAAGAATCAGCTAACCAAACTAAACAAAGACATGAGCAATTACAAGAATGAGTACCAGGAAGCAGAAAATAAATCAGACCTTGAAATGAAAACACATCTCAACATGATGATAGAAGAAGCAACTCAAAAAGAAGTATCAGAAAATAAAAACCAAATAGAAGTAATAAGAACCTCTCTAGAATCCCTCACCACTAGAATCAATAACTGGGAAGGCAGAACGTCAGATGTGGAAGATAAAAGAGAGAATGAGAGGGAAATCAGAAATTTGAATGTTATAAAAAGCAAGTGAACAAAATATGAGGGACCTGTGATATATCATAAAAATTCCTAATCTCAGGATCATGGGGATCCCAGAAGGAGAAGAAAACCAGACTAGGGGCATAGAAAATATTTTCAACAGAATTATTCAATAAAAGTTTCCTTACCTTGCAAGAGAAAAACCAATACAGATACAATATGCCCACACAACCCCAAATAGATTGGACCAAAGGAGGACATCTCCAAGACATATATTAGTTACAATGCCAAACATAGGGAGTAAAGAGAAAGTCCTTAGAGCAGCGAGAGAAAAAATGCTCATCAACTACAAAAGCAAACCCATCAGACTTACCTCAGATTTTCCCTAGAAACCTTAAAAGATAGAAGAGCATGGAATAATGTTCTAAATAAGTATGGTTTCCAACCTAGACTACTGTACCCAGCAAAGCTATCCCTCATAATAGATGGAGAATTGAGAGTATTCCATGAAATTAGCCAGCTCTACAATTATTTGAACACAAACCTAGAGAAGATACTATAGGATATTTTCCATGCAGATGAGACAAGCAACCGTCCACAGGGAGGAACAATGAACAATCATGATAAGCAACACCAAATTGCTATTACTAACAGTTCAGATATCAGCCCCATAATCCCTCCAACATGGCAGGACTTAAACCTTAAAGTTAAAACTTTGAATGTAAGTGGACTTAACTCTCCTATAAAAAGATACAGGCTAGCAGGGTGGATCAGAAAAATGGACCCTGCCATCTGCTGCCTTCAAGAAACACAACTTATGTCTACAGACATTAATTTCCTAAGGGAAAATGGATGAAAAACAATTTCCATGGCATGTGGGAATAATAAGAAAGTGGGTGTGGCTACAATCTCTGACAAAATAGACTTTTAACCAAAATCAATAAAAAAGGACAATGATGACTACTTCCTACTCATCAAGGGAATGATCCACAAGATTTCACTATCTTAAATATGTATGCAGCAAATGCAAAGGCTTCTCAGTTCTTAAAGCATAATTTACTCAAATCAAAACAGATATAGACCCCCAACACCATCATAGTAGAAAGCTTCAATACTCCACTGTCATCCCTAGACAGATCAACCAAACAAAAGGTCAGCAGGGAAATAATGGAGCTCAACAGCACCATAGACCAGCTGGGGATAACAGATATTTACGGAACATTCCACCCCAAGGACACAGAATATACATTCTTCTCAACAGCGCATGGAACCTCCAAATTTGACCATGTACTAGGTCACAAATTTTCCCTCAACAAATTCAGGAAGATTGATGTAACACACTGCAACATATCAGACCACAATGTGTTAAAGCTAGAAATTAACAATGGGAGAAGATACAGAAACGACACCAACTATTGGTGCCAGAACAATTCACTCTTAAACAATGAATAACTCACTCAAGAAATAAAAAAGGAAATGGAAAAATTCCTAGTAATAAATGATAATGATGACACATCCTATCAGAACTTGTGGGACACAATGAAGGCAGTCCTAATGGGGTAATTTATTATACCAAATGCCTTCATATCAAAGATAGAGAGATCTCAAATCAACCACCTCAAGACAAAAAGAAATAATTGAGATCTGAGCTGAGATTAATGAATTGGAAATGAAGAAAACAATTTTAAAAATAGATAAATCAAAAAGTTGGTTGTTTGAAAAAGTTAATAAGATTGACAAACCCCTGGCCAATCTAATCAAACGAAGAACAGAGAAGGCCCAAATCAACAAAATCAGAAATGACAAGGGTGAGGTCAAAATAGACCCTAAAGAGATTGGAAATATCATCAGGTCATACTTCCAACATCTCTGCTCCACAAAATTGGAGAACCTGGAAGAAATGGATGAATTTCTGGATACCTATCAACTACCAAAGCTTAGCCCAGAGCAGATAAAGTCTCCAAATAAAACTATCACAGCCATGGAACTGGCTGGAGAAAATTTACAATTATAATAAACTTTTGAATCTATTGGAGGATATTATGCAAACTACCACAAATGCCTTCAGCAAAGTAGCAGGATATAAAATTAACACATAAAAATCAGTATCCTTTCTATATGTAGAAGACAAGCATACAGAAAAAGACATCAGAGAGAGTGTCCCATTTTCTATAGCCTCAAAAAAATCAAATGACTTGGAATATCACTTACCAAGGTTGTGAAAGACTTATATAATGAAAATATTGAAACACTCAAGAAGGAAATAGAGGAGGATGTGATAAGATAGAAAGACATTCCATGCTCATGGATAGGGAGAGTTAATATAGTAAAAACGGCAATCCTGCCAAATGTGATTTACAGATTCAATGCCATGCTGATAAAAATTCCAACCTCTTTCTTCACAGACAAAAAAAAATCTCAAAATTTATCTGGAAGGGCAAAAGACATCAGATAGCTAAAGCTACTCTAAGTAAAAAAAAAAAATACTCAGGAGTTATCACCATGCCTGACCTAAAGACATACTACAAAGTCATAGTAACTAAAACAGCATGGTACTGGCATAAAAACGGACAGACAGACCAATGGAATAGAATTGAAGACCCTGCTCTTAATGCAAGTAACTTCAGTTAGTTGATCTTTAACAAAGGTGCCAACAATGTATTCTGGTCTAAAGATAGCATCTTCAAAAAATGGTGCTGGACAAATTGGATAAACATGTGTAAAAAATTAAAATAGACCCACTCCTTTCACCATGCACAAAAATCAACTCTAAGTGGATCAGGGACCTCAACATAAGACCTGTAACCCTGAATACCCTGGAAGAAAAAAAATAAGAGGAACTCTACATGAGATAGGAGTAGGGAAAAACTTCCTTAACAAAACTCCAGTAGCCCAGGAAGTGCAACAATCACTTAACCAATGGGACCCAACAGGCTCAAAAGCTTCTGCACAGGCAAAAATACCACACTCAGAGCCAATTGAACCCCATAAAACTGGGAAATGATTTTTGCCGGCTATAACTCAGAGGCCTAATTTCCAGAACTTACAGAGAACTCAAAAAAATAATAATAATAAATCAAACTTCCCCTCACAAAATGAGGTGCTGATCTCAACAGAGAATTCACAGAGGAGTAAATACAAATGACCTTTATTCACTTAAGAAAGTGTTCAGCATCCTTAAGCATCAGGGAAATGCAAATCAAAACTACAATGAGGTTCCACCTTACTCCAGTCAGAATGGCAATCATAAACAAAACCAACAACAATAGATGCTGGTGAGAATGCAGGAAAAAGGAACCCTGATTAACTGCTGGTGGGATTGCAAACTTGTTCAACCGCTACAGAAATCACTGTGGAGACTCCTGAACAGAATGGACATAGTGTTACCAGTAGACCCAGCTATCCCTCTAATAAGTATCTACCCATAAGATTTAACATCACAGCATAGAGATATTTGTGCAACTATGTTTATAGCAGCAAAATTCATAATAGCCAAAAATTGGAATCAACCCAAATACCCATCCATGAAGGAATGGACAGAGAAACTGTGATATATTTACACGATGGAATTTTACTCAGCTGAAAGGAAAAATGATGCATCGAAATTTAGGAAAAAATGTTCTGCATTTGAGCAGATCTTACTAAGTGAACACTCAAAAGAAGAGAGAATCGAACGCTGCATATTCTCCCTCATATGTGGTCCTTAACCAGGATAACCGTAAACTCTATGCAGACTAGTAGAAAGAAGTGAGAGGATATGAATGAGGAGTAAGGGATGGGGGGAGGGGAATGGCTTAAGCATGAGGCTAAACCAAATTAGGTTCACAAACATAAAATCCTCAAAAGCATGCTGTAACCTATTGAGCAAGTAATGGGAGTCTACTGGCAAGAGGGGCTGTGAATAGAAGGGGAGAGAGTCTAATCCCATGAAAATTTGATCAGTCCTACAACTCCTGGTTCCAGTCACCAACTCCTTCCCTCACTGAGCTGTTGACCAAAGTGACCCATAAGGTTCCCAAAACAAGACAGGATTCTGTCAAAGCTCTTGAATGCCCACCCCAGGCCTGAGGTAGGATCCTATTGCTGAAGAAACCATAGAAAGCCATCTATCAGCATCAGGAGACCCTTTGAAGTCCAGAATGGTAACCAGACCTCAGGGGAAGCTGGTCAATGACAACTGGAGTAAACAGAGACCATTGATATGAAACACAGTCTGCCACCATGAGTAGGCTGAGCTCACTTCCTACTGGGAGAGAACAGTTAACCAAGACATAAACACTTGCGCAATGGAGGAGCCAAAGCCTAGGGGAGGTAATCATAGCTTTAATTTGGCCAAGTAATCCACTCAGTGATGAGGAGCCCTTGACTGGAATTGGGGAATCAGGGCAAAATACACTGGGAACCAAAATCTTGGGACCCCAAAGAGAAATGCACTTTACAAGTGACTTACAAAGAGACTACTAACAATAGAATCTAACCAATTCAGAAATGTGTATCTCAGTTAACCTATACTGATCTCACTCTGTAGTTTTCAGAAGGCAGCAAGAGAGATGTGGCATTTCCAACCCTACCAACAAGCCATAGGCTGATAGCTAACATCCTGGGAAGATAAAAGCCACCCCAGACCTACCATGAAGGATCCACATGGAACCCCACAGAGAGTGGTGGGATAAGCAAGAGAACCACAACCACAGCCAATCAGTCAACCCAGGATGAGCCAACAAGACAGACACCAACAATTTTTAACACAACCTAAATCACAAGTACAGAGGCCACTAAGACCTCAACAATAAAGCAGCCTTAACAGTCACCCACCATGACTCAGGGAACTGAGCGGAAGAGGGTGCAGAAAGATTGTAAGAGTCATGGTGGGGGAGAATTCCCAGAGACATGACCCCCCTCAGTAACATACAAAGGGGGGTAAAACTGGTTTGACTCCTAGGCTATCCATAACCACCCACCCCATGGACTGATTCAGACTGCCCACAGAGGAGGATATCCAGCTGATTGGGGACAAGGAAGAGGGAGGCAATCAACAGCTTTTAAATTCAGCCAAATATTCCACTTAGTGAGAGGGAGCCCTTAAGTGGAACTGGGGACCTAGTCCACTGGCAGCCGGACTCTTGGGACCCCAAGGAGAGATGCACTAAGTGAGCGATTGACAGAGAGGCTACTAAAAATAGAATCTAGGTAATCCAGAAATGTGTATCTCTGTTAACCTATACTAATCTCACTCTCCGATGGAGATTGTGTTTGTATCTTTCAGAATGCAGTGAGAGAGCTGTGGCCGGCCCATCTAACCCTACCAACCGACCACAAGCCGATAGTTGAGCTCCACCCCAGTCATACCGTGGAGGATCCATATGGAACCCCACAGAGAATGATGGGATGAACAAGGGACCCACAGCCACAGCCATTTAATCAACACAGGATAAGCCAGTGAGACAGAAACCAATGATTTTCGACACAAAGACCCCTAAGTTCTCAACATTAAAGCAGTCTTAATACTCACCCACCACGACTCAAGGAACTGAGTGGAAGAGGGGGCAGAAAGATTGTGAGAGGGGTAGGGGAGACTATCCAGAGGCATGGCACCCCTCAGTAACGACATACTAGGGCCAGGAGAACTGGGCTGACTCCTAGGCTATCCATGGTCCCCTGCCCCAAGGACTGATCCAGATGGCCCAGGGAGGAGGATATCCAGCTGACTGGGGATAGGGAGGGGAGGCATTGGAGAATTGGGGATAACAACTCATTGTTTGCCCATTAAATAATGTAACTCATTATGGACTTAGTGACAATTAAAAAAAATAGAAGAGACCAGAAACCTAGGAAGTTGAGTAAAGTGCTAAATCCTAAATTAGATGAGGCTAGAGGGCATTTGCTGACCCTAAGGGCACATGAGCTATGATCATTCTAAAATTCACCAGAGCTAAGAGAAGAATGTACCAGAAGAGGAAGGAAGGTCTATGTAGATACCCTACATGAGGAACCATCATTAGTGCTCAAACAGTGAATCAGGAATCAACTGATGCTCACCCCAAGCCCCAAAGATTAGCAAGTTAAACACCTATCGTGTACATTTGGTACTAGTTGGGAAGGAACTGAAAGAAATTTCTCTTGAAAATTCCTGCTCAACAGTCAGTCCTTGTAGAGTTTCCCAAAGGAAATCCTTCTTTTGTTTGATATACAAACCTTTAAATCAAGAATGGAAACCCAACTGGACTCTGGCTTAAGGACTTTTATGAACACAAAATACAATATGATTGTGTTGATTAATACATCTAAGTTGTTTTGTTTTGAAAGTATGAGCAAAGCACAAATAAAAGAAGTTAACAATAAAATTTGAAACATAAATAGATCAAACAACCATTACAAATGTAATCATTGACATTTGAAACTATGATTAGCATGGTTTAATAGAGTTTTCCAATACATTTTTGTTTGTTTCTTTTTATTTCTTCATGGTAGGGGCTCACTCTAGACCAGGCTGGCCTGGAACTCACTCTGTAGTTCTAGGATGGCTTCAAACTCACATCAATCTTCCTACCTCTGCCTCCAGAGTGCTGGGATTAGAGAGTGCTGGGATTAAAGGTTTGCACCATCATTCCTGGCTGAGTTAATCAATACTGTCAATGAAGGTCAAGAGATAGACCTTGAATTGGGAGGTGGGTGACAGGAAAGTACCTTGTTTGTAAGTACTTGCTGGCTATCCCAACGACTCCATGGATACTAATTCACAGAGAATATAATACGGATAGAAAGACAGATCTCACGTGTTTTCTCTCACATGCAAACAACAGGTTCTATGGTATGTGGTGTGCATACATGAAAATAATATGAAAGCGGAAAGGAGACTATCTAAAGGAGGAAGGGAGCCGATGGAAGGGGAAAGGAAGAATAAGGGAAGGTAACAGAGAGATGAATATGAGCAAAATACAATATCATAATGAAATCTATTATTTAGTACAGAACTTTAAAAATTAATACTACAGATATTAACTCATTTGATTCTAAAAACAGACTTTGGCATCCATTTTTATATTTTAAATTATATACTAATCAGAAGTCGGATATAATTTTTAGACACTTTTATATTTGTAATTAGCAGTTAGAAGGTTATTCTAGAAAGAGCAAAATTTAAACGGGATGCATATATCTCTCTGACCATTTAGACCATAAAATGCTAAGTCACGTAACAGTCATCATCAGGCTGGACAATACGCATGTTTACACTGAGCCATATATATATATATATATGCTTTATTTTATTCAGACTCAAAACAGCCACTAGGAAATAAAAATCAATAATGTTAATATACCAAATGAATATAGCAAGACAAATAAAAAAAATTTCAAATGAGAGTGAATAATCTAGCTTCAAGAGACAAGTGGAAGGTTCCAGGCTTCATGGGGGTTGGGGGGGTTCTTTGGTGTAGGGCCATGGAGGGCTGTGAGCAGGCACATTACATAGCATACAACATGAACCCTCCTCTTGGTCATGTGTGCCAGAGTGACTTCAGGGCTGGTGTGTGAGAGTTTCATCTAGGGAATTTTCTAAAACACTCTGAGTTGATTTTTCAGTTGTTCCTATTGACCACTGGTAGCTGGATGTGCCATTTTAAGCTCCATACTGGTTTTATCAACTATACTTGTCCAAGAGTGCTTTTAGGAAATCAATTATGATGCTATCATTTCTCTGATTTAATATGCTTCTCTGAATATCATTTCTTACATTTTAGTACATTTTTTTACTGTTTATTATCATGGGTAAAATGAATCTGAAGAGCATTTTACACGAAACTGTCTGGTTTCTGGAACTCAATAGATTTTATAGTGCTTGAAACATTTCATTGTCTGTGCCGGTCATTTTGCTTTCCTCAAAATAAACTTATATTGAATTATGATGTATCATATTCCTTTTCCATTACTCCAGCTAGACATAGTTTCTGACTTTTTTAAAAGTTTACTCTTTACAAAAGCATTAAATATCACATGAGATTGGGTTTTATTTGTGACTTCATCAAAAAAAGTAGCAATTTCAAACAAAGGTTGTTGTTTTAGTTTCTGTTATAGTACACATTCTGACAAGAATATTTATAGATTTGTATCAACATTCCCTGCATATATTCTTAAGAAGCATGTTTCAGTAATGTGGACAACTTTATCAAGTGCAAAAAAATGTTTCTGGAGAAAATAAATATGTATGGTTCCTTAGGCCATCC